>SMJT01000066.1:509188-608253 GCA_004349715.1 Crucihimalaya himalaica
AAGAATCACTCAATAGATATTAAGACTCGAATTAAGCTAAGCGAACAAAGTGATGCAGGAAATAAAACAACAGAATATAAAAGTTGTGAAATCAGTGAGGAAAGCGCTAAGCTTAGGGAAATTCTCCGGTAAATCAGAATTGCAATCAAATAGAATGTCAGGAGGATATTAAGCATTGTTCTTTGAACTTGAAACACAATTGTAAAATCAACCAACCGTTGCTGCGAAGAATTATCTATGTCTAAACCTAGAATTCAAATTTCTTTGCAAATCCTATGAATTCAAACAAGCATTAATGATCAGGTTCAATTGTTCACAAAATCCTAAACCAAATTTCTTTGCGAATAGGTCTTTTGCTCATCTAACACTAGTTCAGGCAATCAATCACACTTTCGTGCCAATCAAACAACCTAAGATCAGATTCTAGGTCATGAAGCTAGAATCAGCAGTAATCACAAGTCTAGATGAAGAACTCTATTGAATCTCTCCTATCAATTCAGATCAACCTAACAATTCATCAAACACTTTTGAATAACCCTAAACCTAACAAGGAATCTACTCAGATATGATCAATGAAACATAAATCATAGTTGAATAGAATTGCATAAAATAAATCAAGAGTAAACAAGGGTTCAGAATTGTCTCCCACAAAACCCGGAACCAATCTCTCTCAAAGTATTCAGAATAATAATCAAAACTAGTCTCCCCTCTAAAAGTGGCTGAAAACCCTAAATATCATGTTAAAACACGTTCTGGGCTTAATTGTAAATAGTAGGATCCTTTGGGCCAAGTTTCGGACTCTTCAGACTTGTAAAATCGCGTGTTTTCCTTTCCTGCAGGCGGTATCGATCGATACCAGGTTGGTATCGGTCGATACCAGGACTCTGTGCTCGCCAGACTGGACAGTCTTCACGAAAACTGGCATAACTTTTGATCGCACTGTTAGAATGGCCTCAAACCACTTCCAAATGAAAGTTAATCCATTGATCTATCTTGTGTCCAAATTTTAGCTCAATCCAACGGTGAAAAGTTATTCAACGAATGCCAAAAACAAACTCTAGAATGCTCCAATGTCTCCAATTATGCTCCAAACGTGCCAAAACCTGAAAAGACTCAAAAAGACTACAAAAACACTAGAAGGACTCTAAAAACAAGACATATATCATGGCTAAAAACGGGTAAAAATCATGATATATCAATAGGATGTGCGTTAGGCTGGCGAGTGAGGTCGATATCTGCATCACGTTCACTTTTGTTGAGCAGCTTTTCTTTAAAGGTGATTGATTCTTCGAAAGCTTTCTTGGCTTCCTCCATTGTTTTGTATGACTTGTGAGTTACATTTTTCCCATTGATGTGACTACTGACGATATGCCAGTTGTTGTATATGCCTCTAAAAGGTCCATCAAAGATGATGTGAACTTTCTTATTCTTGATCTGAGGTTTTGGTTCCTTTATTTCTTCTTCAATAACTTATGCCCATTTCTTTTCGTTTAGTGAGACTGTAATGGATGCAAACTCTAATCATTTGATGTTGGGATGATTGATGATGTTTGTTGTTGAATGACATCTTCTCGGAAGTTTCCTGCGAGTTTTTCTAGAATTTGTTTTAGTTCTTTACTCTCCTTGCGAGTTCCTGAAGAATGAGCTGTTCTTGTTCTTATTCTTGTTTTTGTCTAAGCTGGTTAGCGACTTTTTTTTTCAAGGCCTTCATTCTCTTGTTAATGTATCTGCGAGACTGTTTTCTGATGATTTTACTGTTCTGATGTATGGTTGGAACTGATGTAGTTTCAGCTGCCACCGAATTAGTCTTCCTTTTCCATGGTCTTCATGAAGCTTGTATCTCCAAAAACCGGATACATAGGTACTGTCAATTCAGAGTTCGAACTGAGTTCCCATAAGATCTATCTTCCATTTTGAAAGAGTTTTTAGACATGCTAATGTTTCTTTCTCGTGGATAGGATAGTTTAATTTTAAAGAACGAAACGTTCCTGAAATGTGTCGACACAATCGTTTAGCTAAACGGTTAATGTTAGCTAATCTATGACTACATGTATCATCTTTGATACTCTGTTTATCAATAGTGTGTTACATATTGATTCTAGAGATACCGTCGTAGGTACCAGTAGACAAATAGTCTGTTTGTGAAACAAGCTCACGTTTATTTTCTTTTATGGGTATTCCTATTTCGTCTAAGCCTAATAACTTTTTTCCATTTGGAATAGCTAAAAGACATCCTACCCAAAATTCGTTTGAAGCATTTGTTTCTACAATAAGGAAGTCCTTAACTGTAGGGTTGTATAGTTCATGAATTACCTAAGTTTGTTCTTTTATTTTTTTTACCGTTTCAGTATCTTCTTTAGTCCATTTCTATGGAACCTTTTCAGATATTTTTCTTTGTACATTTGTACGTTCTTTAGCTAGTTTTTGTAAAAAACCATGTTCTGCTATATAATTTAAAGCTCCTAAAAATCTTTGTATTTGTTTTCTATCTGTTAATTCATTTGAAAAGTTATCTATTTTTAATTTTCTATGAGATGGTATTTTTAAGGTTCCTTGTTCTCATATTTGTAAACCTAAATACTCAATCTCTTTTTGTATTAGTTTACTTTTTTTATATTACTATTCCTCTTTCTTTTATTCTTTCCAAAACCTTATTTACGTGTTCTATATGTTTTTCTTTAGTTCTTGGCGTAAAGATTAATATATCATCTATATACACTATACAGAATGATTCTAACCCTGCGAACAATTTATCCATAAAAGACTGATAAATGGAAGGTGCTTGTTTTAACCCGGATGCTAAAACATTCCATTCATAGTGCTTTTGTGGAGGGCAACTGAATGTTGTTAGTTTCTTGGTTTCTTCGGATAGCCGAAGTTGCCAATAACCAGATTTTGCATCGAGTGAGGAAAACCAGTTTGATCTTTTTATTTTTTTCTAATATATAATCTTTTCTAAGTAATTTATATGAATTTCCGATAGTTGCATCTTTCATTTTCTTATAATTTATTACCATTCTTCTTTTTCCTCTTTTTATTTCATTATGATTTTCTACGTAGAATGCGGGTGCCGAATGTGGACTACAGCTTTCTCGTATTATTCCTTTTTCTAATAATTCTTTCACAATCTATAGTGAATTCTTGTACATCTCTAATAGAATAAAGAATTCTATTTGAGACATTTACTTCGATGTTTAGATCTTTTAAGTTTATTTTGACTAGTTCTATATTTTTGTTTTTATCTTTAGCCATAGGATGTTTATTACAAATTTCGTCTAGAGTTTCTTCTATAGTTTTATAGAACCTTATTGCCTTTAGGGTTTCAGCAATATTTTCTACGAGTAATTTTATTATTAGATTTTTTGTTATAATTTTTGTTTCTACTTCTTTTGAAATTTGTTATATTGGTTTAGTTTTTTAATCCGAACCAGATTTCATGTACAGATTTATCTGCCACAATAATTTTTTATTGGTCTATTTAACTTTTCTCAATTGTTGCTTATATTTTTTCGTCCAAATAAAAGTGTTGCTCTAATATCAATATAAGCTAATAATCTTTTTGAATTAAATCCGACTTTTATAAATGTTGCATTAGGGTTACTCTTCATTAGAATTTTCTTCTTCATTAGAGGATAAATAATCAAATTCGTATAGTGAATCGTCTGACTCTCTATCATATTCTAAGGGTTTGTAACCTTGTTCATATATGGTTTTTAATGTGTTCATTTGTGTCTTTTTTCTTTTAGGACATTCGTTTGCATAATTACATATTTCTTAGCCAAGCCAACATTTACATGTTTTCTTTCATGATGGACAATCTTGTTGTTTAGTTCTTTTTTTATAATGGTGTTTTCTTTTCTTAAAACATTTTTTATATGGATTTTTATAATACTTTTGTTTATTAACATTTTTCCAATGTTATTTATGTTTTTTATATGTTTTTGTTTCTTACAGCCATATTCTCCTATTCGTTCTTCTTGTTTTTCACAACATAATCTAATTTGTGCTTCCTTTTTTATTGTATAACTAGTGCACTGATATAAATAACCAAGTTTTTAAGGTGGAAATCATTCCTCCTAAAGTATTTTCGATTAAACATTCATTATCCTTTGTTTATGTGTGTCTAATATTTTTTCTCCTATAATACTGGGTAATTTTCCAATAAACGAGGGTTCAGTTTGTTTTTTTCTTGTACTATCTAGCTTATAATAATAGTTCTTATATTCACATATGTAATTGTCTAAATAACACACGTTACATTTTTTAAAAATTCATTAATTTTCAGTAGGCTTTTTGAATTTCAGCCTCTGTTTCTGATCTACCTTATGTGTTTTTTCCTACAAATTCTACTAACAGTAATTTGTATATATTATCTATTAAATTTATATTAGAGTTTGAATTGTTTATTAATATAATTTATGTTTCTATAGATAATGATACCGAATATTGCCTTGCAATTCCTATTGTTTTATGTATTGCATAATTAAATATATCTTGTTTTTTAACAATTTTAATTCTTTGTTTAATGCAATTAGCACTTTTTTGTAAATTATACCATGCAATAATAACTTTTTCAGGTTCTTCTACACAATCTATATCTACTATATCTTTTTGTGTGTCTAGGTTTATTTAAGGTATATATTGATTTGGTAATTTTCAAAATTTTGTTGAAAAATATTCTCGTTAATAAGGATTATCTTCTCTAGGTCTTTTTTCACCACTAGTCTAGCCTTCTTCGGTTTTGACATAGTTGAGATTTTGATAGTTGTAGGGATTATCATTATCTGAATTATAAGGAATTTCGTTTTCAGATTCATATTTATATACTACTTCATTAGTATCATTATTTTGTTCTTTTATCGAAAAATTATTATAAATTGTTTTTGTTTTTCCTCATCTTCCCCCTTATATTAAGAGATGACATAAGTTGTTCTAGATGTTCTTACTGTGAAGTGAATTCATCGGTACATTCATTCATGGATTGGTCTGGTAATTATCACTGATGAGCTTTCTTTTTATCTTCTTTTTCAAGGATTATAATTAATGTTTGCTTATTTTCAAATATTTTATTTAGTTCAGATTTTGTTAAACAAATAATATATTATTTTTTTTAATTCGTTGTAATGTTTCTATAATATTAGATAGATCTAATCTTGGTTTTTCATTTTCTTTAATGTTTATTTTGTAATCATTTATTAACTCTATAATTTTTTCTTTTACATTTTCTAGCTCGATTTTAATTGGTTCTTTTTTATTTTCGCAACAGCAAAACTTTATTATTCATGCTAACATATCTGAGATATTTTTAAGCTGAGGATTATCGGTGTGAAATAAATGTAGAAAATGATTTCCTGGTTCTATTTTTGATAATAACTCATAGCATGTTTTATCTTGTTCAGGTATAATTCCGTTTTCAAGTGGTTGATATCTATTGTATATAACAGCACCTTTTACTAAATTTATTTCGTATGATACTTTTTCCATTTTATCTGATACTTGTTTTATTTTATCTCCTAATGATTCGTTAGTCATTAAAATAGTGTAAATGTAATGATTATGGTACTAGTGTAATATGTAATAAATATTAGGGTAGAGTTGTCTTTATGTGGTATTTTTGGAAAGGAAAACTTGTTAGTGGTATTCTAGGGTATTTCCCTTTTTAATTAGAAATAAGAAAGATTGTGATTTTAGAAAAATAAAAATATTTTAAAGTTAGAATAATTTTTATGAGTTCGTAAGTTACATATTTTAGGAAAATAAAGATTAAGAATCCTATTTTTTTGTGACAACAATTAAGAATACTATATATAATCATAATATTCGTTAAGTTATATGTGTCAAAGAGACTTTTATATTTTTCAAATGATTGAGATAAAGTGTAAGATTTGACGTTGAAATCTGATGTATGTGGATATGAATAAGTCCATATATGAGATTTATTATCTATTACTCAATTTTAGATGCATCAAAACATGGTCAAAAAAACATCATGACAAACATTTCTCCTGATTTTTTTACGTTCACTTTAACCCGAAGATTTTGCAATTTTAAAGAAAATATGTATTGAAATATAGTAAGGAGAAAATAGATACGATATGTCTTGAGAATCAATTCATAGAACATAACGAAAGAAATTGTAGAGAAAAGTATTTGAAATTTTTATTAAAATTTGGAAAGATAATGCACATAACTAAATTAAAATCATTTAAAATTTGAATGATTATATTTATACTCAAAGATTTATATTGATAAAAGTTTTTAAAATTTTTGCGGAATGTGCGAGTTCATAATCTAGTATATATAATGTACACATGTGTATTTTTCTATACACAAAAAACGCGACAAGGTTTCAAAGAAGCATAGAATTCATTCCCAGTAGGTTAACTTGCGATCCAAGCTTTCTCTCGAGAGATGGCTCAAAATATGTGAAACCCGTAACTGATAACCGAATCTTGTATCCTATAATAGATGTAAATATGTTCAAATATTGTGATGCAGAACACATAGCAAAAAACATAACCAGGAACCAGAAATACTGATTCCTATTGAACTATCTCATTACTACCAATAGCTCAAGATATAAAAATGAAAGGGATTTGTATTGATCAAGTCTATCACAAGACTGCCCAAGACTGAAGAAGACTTGGCCAGACTGCACCAGACTAAAGAATTCAGGCCAGATTTTTCAAGACTGAAGATGAAGTGGAAGTCTGGCAAGACTGAAGAATGGGTGCAAGACTGTGCCACACTTTGCAAGACTTGCAAATTTTTGGCTCTAACTTTGAATTTGAATTCTTGGGAACACAACTTTCTCTTTCCTTATGCCATTTTCATTTCAATACCAACTCTTTATTAAAGAGATTGTAACCTCATTTTGTGTATAATCAATCTAAGAGACTCTCTCTCTCTCTTCTTGAGTTCTCTCACTACCCTCTCTCTTGTTTTTCATACTCACTTCTATTCTCTCATTCTACTCACTCTAATCCGCTTATTCTAACATGGTATCAGACCATAGATCCTAAATCCTCCATTCTTGTTCATTCTTATTCTTCTTCTCTCCTTCTTGTTTGTTTTTACTCATTTATCGCTCTATATCCGGTGGATAATAGCTTTACCCAACGGTCCTTCACTCTTTAACCATTGGATAATAGCATTTCAACCATGGAAAGCAGTAAACCTTTGATGAATCATGTTAAGAACCGCGTATGGCTGCGAACTTTGGAGCCATGTTGTGATATTTCAAGCTCCAAAGAAAGCCACCCAAGAAGATGGAAAGGAGGTCACCATAGCTGAAGAAGACAAGTGGTTTCAAGAAGATCAAATCGTCCTTGCCATCATTCAAAACTCACTTGAAGCATCGATCCTAAAGGCATACTCCTATTGTGAAACCGCAATGGAGTTATGGGAGACGCTTAAGAATGTTTATGGGAATGTTTCCAACTTGACTCGGATGTTTGAAGTGAGAAAGACTATCAACATCCTCAGCCAAGAAGACATGGAGTACACAAAGCATTTCGGGAAGTTTAGGTCTCTATGGGCCGAGCTTGAAATGCTAAGGCCAAGTTCCTTAGATCCAGCGGTGCTCAACGAAAGGAGGGAGCAAGAAAAGGTGCTCGTGCTTCTAATCACCTCGAATCTGGCGTTCAATGACCTTATCAAGCATCTCCTAAGGGCTGATAAGTTGCCAAGTCTCGATGAACTTTGTGCCCAGTTCTATTACTTAGTATCTTATAGAACTGGATGTTATAACCTGTAAAATCTGTGGCCAGATAACAAAACTGAAGTCTTTGCATGTCTTCTCTGTTTTGAGTTTTGCAGGGCGCTCAATCAGATTCAAACTCTTTTCACATCTGTTTGACATACTCTAAAGCATCAGATGAGGCTCAGGGTTTTCTGAAACAACGCATGAAAATAAGAGGAGAAGAACAGGTATGTTGAGACTCTACAATCACTTAGTACTTAGTTGAATCTTTTTCTTGGACTCCTGATTCGTAAATCATTTATGATATGGTGCATACATAATTGCTTGAAATGTCACCCATACATAATTTCATTTATCTTCTCCATTATGAAATCTTTTCTTATTCGAAATTGCAGGCTGCTGCATTGACACATTAATAGCGTCTCTTGTTTCAGACTGTTGCGTTAATATGTGGCTATATCACTTATCATCGTTTGCTTCAGTCTAGTTTTGCGGAACTGAAAAAAAAAGGAGGTAAACAAATCTTCCTTGAGTAATTGAAATGGAGTCCCATGTTATTGATATATTTCAGAACTGATTGCTTTGATCATCCCACAGATTTTCTTATTTTCGATGTGTTCATTCAGATTCTACTACAAGTCAATGACACATCTCAAGATGATACTCAAGTTTTCCAAGTATATCTTTTCTTTTGCTTAGACATTAAAATTTGTTTTAGTTATAATTTTGTAATGTTGTTTGGCTTAATTATTATTTTGTAATCTTGTTTGTATGAGACACGTTTGCGAAATTGATGAAATTATTTTCTAAAAATTTAATTCTATTTATTTTATATAGATCAAATACAATATAACCCCCAACAATGATACTGCTCACATTGAAAGCTATGACCACATATCCACTAAAACAAATGAAATGGCAAGAGTCTCATGCCACAATAAAATATAAAACGACAATAATAGGTTGTTATTATAAACTGTATAATAGTTAAGAATTTTGTGCTATTATAGATCACCATATAATAGGAGGACAAATTTACGTTATTGTAAGAGAGGAGTCTAAGATAGCTCCTCATATCACGGCAACATTAAAACGATGTAATAGACATATTATAACATTTCCATGACGCTAACAATGTCCATTTTTTTTGTAGTGCAAATAAGAAAGCGAAAAAGTAATGGTTCATGTCTATTTATAAGACATAATTAAGTCGGTTGGGAAAGGAAACGCGTTCGAGTTGGAGATCAAAAACTAAATATTACTTCGCGTACGTATTTGATACAATAGATATAGATATATTAATTTTTTCTATCTATCATATGATTACTCTCCGATCCGTTTTCTCTTATCATATTTACTTTCCTTTTTCCTATTATTTATCATATAATACATTTTCCTTTTGTTAAAACTACTAACTAATGCGATAATTTCATAAAATTTTAAAATTATTTTTATATGCATTATTTGTTTTAGCTAAAAACAAAAGTTATTAGTATGAAGAACTTATATAAGCATGTAAAACTAATGTGCCTAAAATTATTGTAACACTAGTGTCTACATAAAGAAGCTTAGCTTATTGTTCATTACTTTATTATCTTCGTTATAATATAAGATTGCATGATCATGTGTGTTTTTTTGGATTTTAGTTTGTTGAGAAAAGTAATATATTTTTCCAAATTTTAATCTACATATATATATATATATATTAAATTGCTTTTTCATTAATATAAAAGTATGGGCCATATATATAAAGATTTCAAAAGCGGTTGAGACATTACAAAGTATTCGGTTTATACGGTGTTCATTTATTATTTTATTTCTTAGTAGTTTACAAGTTTCAAACACATAACTGTAGATTTATTTTTATTGTGAAAGATTGAACTCGTGATATTTATTTTATCTTCAAGTTTATGAAAGGTGATAATAATAGGATGCACGACGGTGATAGGATGAACATGATTGTCTTCAGCAGTTGACAAACTCGTATTTAACAATCAAGTGTCCACGAGCGTATCCCTGACCATTAGTATCAAGTTGCCTGAAAACACCGTCGTCTAAGTCCAAACCGCCGTTACTACACTGATCAACTATTCTCACCGTCGCTTGTGTTCCCGTCGCAGAATTCGTCACCTGCGTTTGCGTTTTACTTTTTACTTTTTGAATTCATGTATCAAATGTAATAGGATACATGACACGTCAAATATATATTTTATCTATGTAAATGGTGTTTGTATAACGCGATTTTCGTGAATAGAGTGACTTACTCTTAAGCATCTTCCACAAGAATCACGGCCTCGTGGTCCAGCTGGACCGCAGAAAGCTGTCCAACCGTATTTACTACGCCATTCGATCGGTAGGTTTCCTTTCCATGTCGAGCAATACGCACTTACTTTGTAAAGGTCCCAACCGTTTTTCTCGGGATAATAGTAATGGTAAGTTGCTCTTACATTAGAAGCGGTTTGAGCGGCTGCTTTAGCCGCAAATACGCATAGCAAAACAAACACACATATGCTAAGTCTTGCCATTGGCGATCTTTATATGTTTGTTCTTTAAAATATTTGTGCTCTAATCAAATATGGACGAAGAAATTTATAGGAGAACTGTTTTTTTTTTTTTTGTGAATGAATAGACTGCTATAACAAAATGTCTGTCACGTTGTGAATAATTTTGTTAATAGTTTGAACTTTCAATGGATGACTAGTCTTGGGATATGTCTATAGAAAAATCTATGGCGGCTTTTTTCAAGCTTTGTGGTGGAAAATGGAAGATTTTGAGGTAATAAGATTGAGCATTTATTAGAGGGGACAGATGTTTATGTTATGTCTCTTTAGTCTTTAGGCGTTATTACGTCGTACGTGGCCCCAATTTTTATGGCCAGCGTAATATTCATATGTTATTCATGTCCAGCGTAAATACAAAAAATAAATTAGGATAAAAAATCAGATCAATATATCCACAAAATTAAAAATATTCGGATATTGTAAATTTCGGAATTGATTCTTTCAATCATGAGAGAATAGATGTAATACTACATCTAGCGGTTTCTAAACATCTAAAGCTACGTATATATAACTTACGGATGCAAATATTTGCATGGGTATACATACATACACCTGCAGTTATATATAGAAACCCAATTATAAATTTATTTATTCCTAAACAAGTTTCCAGATACATTATTTTATTCGGTTGTATATTATGTAAAGGTTAAGACTGGGAACATTTTATCTTGTTAACATATTTACTTCATGGAGATGCTATATGAGAAGATCAAGATGAACTTGAAGATTTTCAGTTGACAAACTTGAGTTGACATTCAAGAGTCACGAACGTATCTCTGACCGTTAGTATTAAGCTACCTGAAAATGTTGTCTTCTAAATTCAAACCGCTGTTATTACACTGATTAAACTATTTTCACCGTCGCTTGTATTCCTGTTGTAGTATTCGTAAGATGCGTTTGCGTTTTATTGTGTTTGGTTATTAATAAAATAACGTTTGAGAGGCTAAAAATCATTAAATGTAATAAGAGATGTATGGCATATATATACATGAAAAGGCATTTACTTCAAAACGCGATTTTTAAAATTTATGAAATGACTTATTCTATTAAGCATCTACAGTAACAGTCACGATCGCGTGGTCCAACTGAACCACAGAAAACTGTCTAACCATACTCAAGCGGTTGGTTCTCATGCCACGTCGTACAATACGCACTTACTCGGTAAATATCCTAGTTACTTTGTGCCGGATTGTAGAAATGGTAAGCTGCTGCGGATTGAGCGGCTGCTTTGGCCGCAAACGCACATAGCAACACAAACACACATATGCTAAGTCTTGACATTATTTCTCTTTGTTGTTTTAATTTTTCTTTAATTTAAATCTGTGATAGAAAGAACTGCTGAAACTCTATTTAGAAAATATATATTCTATGAATTGACTAGTTTATTTTAATGTTAATTCCGAACCGATGAAGATTTTAGCTTAGGTCTAAACTTCGCCGTTATAGAAAGAAAACAAAAACAAAACCAATTAATCAATTGTGTAAGGGATAATTCTGGTACCGATTGTTGGCCCAGATCCACTTGCCCTCTCACTCCACAGGCCCATTGAACAAGCCTAACATGTATCCCATATTCCTTTTTAATTATGCAATGTGAACACTTTACCTGGAGTATTTATTATGTTTACGAATTGGTCAATGCACTTCCCAACCTGCTTAAATGGTAAAGCATGAACTCGATATTTTAGTAACATAATCAAAGGAATATTAATTAAAAATTCATGCTTATTTATTGAATATTAGAAACGAAAGGGTCAAGTGCGGCATTTTTTTTTGTCTCATTCCATTTTCTCTACGAGACCTCAGCATCATTGTGAGAATTGAAGGAAGACAAATCTTCAGAGCTCCTTTATTTCAAGGTATGTGCAATTTCCTCTTCTCATTTTTCTTGTTTATTTATTTAAATATAATGGTAGATGTTGAAAAATGATTCTTGTTTTGTTCACATTTTGAAACTTTCTGTGTTATATGAATGATCATAAATCATAAGATTTGAAAATTAGAACAAGATATAATGAACGATTCCTGCTTATTTCATAGACAATTATCTTAAAAAGCGTGTGGTGTTCATCAACACTAAATTTTTACCCAAAAAAAAAATAGTGTGATATTTTTTTTTTTTTACTTTTGTAAATATTTCATACTCAAGAGTAAGAAATTATATAGTAATTCGTATGGTCAGATTAAAATTGAATGCACTATCATCTCATTATCTCATTATGAGAATGTTTGTTGTATAAGATCATATAAAATTAAGACACTTTCGTATATAGATAAAATTCTAAATTTATTATTTATTTTCGTTTTGGTGCCATTTTTTCACACAATTAGGTTGAACCACTGTCATTATTTTTTCCGAAGCAATGGTCAATCCAAACCAAAGCTGAATTGACCATTTCTGTATTGAACTTTGATTATATGGTACTCATAAAATCCTCGATATTTGGTTGATATTCATTAAAATTTACTGGATACGTATCTCCCAAAAATATCTGTATTCTAGTTTTTGGAAGCATGTTACTTTTAAGAGTGAATGTTTTCAACTTATATATATATAAAAAAATAGAATCTTTGTGAAGTTACTTTATTTCAAAAATAAGATAGAATTAGTTTTGTATTGTGATATTGCCTAACGTGCACTCCACAATGGCAGTCTTAGTTCGTGATATCCGCAAAAAAATTATTAGACAATAATGTATTTGTGTGGATCATATATGCATCTTGAAATTTGAAAAAATATATTTTGTATCTGGATTGCATATTTTTTTCGGAGAATATAATACATACATAACTCTGTCTGTACGAAATTAATACATTTATATGTAATGCGTTTGTCGTAGGTAATAGTGTGGTTAATACGAGTACTTTTAAGATAGAATCATAGAACGTTTTTGAATGTGCAAAGGACCAAAACTACTACCAGAATCCTAGAATTCTAAAAGTGTATCAATATTTTGGTGGTCTATAAAGGTTTCTAAACCTAAAATTTATAACTAGTGGAACTTTTCAAAAACAGTGATATTTTCTAATCAAAACTTGTTTTCACATTATTTAAGGGTGTTACTTTTAAAAGAACACTTCTTCTAAAAAGTTCTTCTATCTGTCTCGTGTTTTTACTTTGACAATTTTAACTAAACTATAGGATATAGTCGTCAATACTCTTAACATATAATTTCAGAAAAAATGTATATTCTACTGATATTATATTAGCGAATTCCAAAAAAAAAAGTTGAGTATAATATCACACATTTAGATTATTATGTTGAGAAATACTAAAATAGTAATTCAATATTTATTGGATTTTTGATCGGTACAGTAAATATATATATATATATATATATAAATATACATATAATATTTTACACTTTTACAATTATCATATTATAAAAAAAATAAGAATTGATGACCATTTGTGAGATTTTATGGAATTAGTGTTTTAAGTTAAGTATATGATATTTATAGAAATTTTGACTAATTAATACTTTATAACAATAGAAATTTTTAAAAAATAAGAATTGATGACCATTTGTGAGATTTTATGGAATTAGTGTTTTAAGTTAAGTATATGATATTTATAGAAATTTTGACTAATTAAGACTTTATAACTACAGAAATTCAAATACAAATAGCCAATGTAATATATCTAATTTTGGTTGGTTCAAGTAATGCAAATTACTCATATTGATGTACGGTAGATAAACGAATGTGACATAATGATTTGATAAGAAAAGAAAAAGCATTTTAACCATAATTTATTTGGAATTAGGAAAAAACTGAATATTTTCATTAAGTTTTCAACAATGATTTGGTGATTTATGTTAGTTGTTGGTTAACTCAATTTGAATGGGTTAACAATAACACAACACAATTATGTATCATTTTGAGTTGGACTCCGCGGTTAACAAACCGTGTTTGCTTCTCTGCATCTTAGCTGTAACCCATCAGTCATCATTACAAACTTATTATTCTTTAACTTGTGCTTCTTACTTACTCGTCCGCACGTAATTTTATTTATTTATATTTATATTACATTTAATTTATTTTTTGTCTTTTGGCTACTATTTGATAACTTCCATATTAGTTATATATGGATAACCAAGTCAAACGTAATGAGTATTTTACAATAATTTAGATGACCAATGTTCGAATCTTTTCCCTATAATTTTAAATTTTTTAACTATGTTTAATTACAGTGGATATTTAAATAATAAAAATATTTGATTTTGATATGTTTAAAAATATGTATCGATTTCTATATGTGATTTTATGGTTGTCAAAAAATGTAAAAGAAAAACAGTGATGTATATAAAAAAAATAGTTACTATTTTTTTTACTACATAATTAATAATCACATAAATGTTTATCTCGTAAGTTAAAAATGATTTAGCATGTTAATTCTCTATGTTTAATTCTCAAGTTAGAGAATACTTTCTTCATTCGTTCTTGCAAAAACATTTAAAAAATCCATATTTTAATAATTTTATATAGATAATAGGTCCTTATTCTTGTCTTTAGACAAATTCAACACTAATCACGTCTTTGATTTATTGCCTATTTTATATAATAATAATAAATAAATAACCAGTAGATTTCATATAGCAGCGCGTGCAATCAATTTTGTTTTTTCTTTTCTCTCCGCGTTATCGCCACCTTATATTTATTTTCAGGCGTTCATAAATTTTTACATTAATTCACATTTAAGTATATTTATTCCGCTTCTACATTTCTCATTTTCTCAAATTTCAAATCATTTCTTCTTCTTCTTCTTCAGTTTCACTAATCTCAGATATTTTGTTTCTCAGTCACTCTCTTCAATGGCTGAACGAGTCTACCCTGCCGATTCACCACCGGAGAGCGGACAATTCTCCGGCAATTTCAGCTCCGGCGAATTTCCAAGAAAACCAGCACCACCACCATCTACATACGTAATTCAAGTACCAAAAGATCAGATCTACCGTATCCCACCACCGGAAAACGCACACCGCCTTCAATACCTCTCTCGGAAAAAATCAAATCGCAGTAACTGCAGATGCTGTTTCTGTTCATTCCTCGCCGCCATATTCATCCTCATTGTCCTCGCCGGAATCTCCATGGCGGTTCTCTACCTCGTATATCGCCCCGAAGCTCCGAAATACTCTGTCGAAGGTTTCTCAGTCGCTGGAATCAATCTGAACTCATCGTCTCCGATTTCGCCTAGATTTAACGTTACCGTTAGATCACGTAACGGTAACGGAAAAATCGGGGTTTATTACGAGAAAGGAAGCGCCGTCGATGTGTATTATAACGACGTTGATCTATGTAACGGTGTTATACCGACGTTTTATCAGCCGGCGAAGAATGTAACGGTCGTTAAGCTGGCGTTAAGTGGGTCTAAGATACAGTTGACTAATGGTATGAGGAAGGAGATGCGTAATGAGGTGATTAGAAAAACGTTGCCGTTTAAATTGAAGATTAAAGCTCCGTTGAAGATTAAGGTTGGTTCTGTTAAGACTTGGACTATGATCGTTAATATTAACTGTGATGTAACGGTGGATAAGTTGACGGCGCCGTCGAGGATTGTGTCCAGAAAATGCAGTCATGACGTGGATCTTTGGTGATGAATTTGCTCTTTTTGTTTTTGATTTGTAGGAGTTTTTTTCTTATAATGTTTTTGGTTATTTATTTGACTTGCGTTTTATCTTTTGTATTTTTTTGGAGAAAACAGTATGTTGTGAATTTGTGATTGGATGGGATATATTTTCAAATGAGGAAAATGTCCAATTTGATCTTAGTTTATGTAAGTGGAAAACTTCTTTTTTCTATGGTACAAATTTTCAAAGGAGTTGGTTCGGTTTTTGTGAAATTTATAAATATAAATAAAAAATCGATCCATAGCTATGTTAAGGAAAAAGTCAAAACAGTTTATATTTATTAGCACTTGTGGAAACACTAGTAAGACTCACAGATTGGGTTATTTGCTGAGAAATGAAGAAACATATTTGTTTTTGGCAATGTACTAAAATTAATACTTACTATGACAAAATTCGGATATTGGATTACGGATCCAGACTGACCCAATCGAGTATAATCCAAGAATGGATGGAAGCACTAACCGTCTAATAATCACTCATATATGGGAAATCATACATTGCATGAATCCAAATTGCGCACACATGCTTCATGCTAATATAGATGGTTTCAGTTTTATGTCGGAGGTTTTTAGAGATTTACCAAAACTTCCGAGTGCCTGATCGAATTGATCAGGTCATGTAGGAATCCTTGGGGCAGCTGGGCCATCCTGGATTTGTTTAAATACGGTTTGAATTTTTATGGGATTGACGTGAGGGGGTAGGGGTAGCTATATTTCTGGGAGCAAACTTTTAAGAATGAGTGATCGCCTTTCTCTCACCCTTACTGCCCAACCTGCGAGCGGATTTCATAGTTTACTATAGAAATACATATCGAAGATGTTTTCGTATTTCTCGAAAAAGTGATTCATCTGTAATTCATCGACTCTTCGGGGTTTTCTTCAATTAATCAGTTTAAATACAATGAATCAATCTCCGATAATGTTTAATTACGGTTTTCACTCTATTGATATATAGTTTGTGGTTTTTTAATACTTTTTTTTCTTCAAAATGATTTATTTCCGTTTGAAATCATCTAAAAATTTCAGTACTAATAATTGTGTAATGCACTTTTATGAATAAGAAAGTGTTAGTATTTCCTAAATCATATCCGAATAAGACCACATTTTATTATGGGTTGGCTGTATAAATTTCCCTATACTTATAGCACTAAAGGGATATCCCCCAAACTTTTAAGCTCATCACTGTACGCCCTTAAATCTTATATTATTTATATTATAATTATTAATTTTAGGTTATTTATTTTATATTTATTAATTTAATATATTTCGTTTTTATATAAAAAAATATTTTTGTTTTACACAATATGGAAACAAATACAACACAATTTATTATTCTTATAATCAAAACATTTCCGAAATTAATTTTTCCGGTAGTGGTTTGTCTGAAATCATTTCTTCACTGCTTATGCCTCTCTTGATTCTCTCTTTCTCTTATCAATCTCTGTGTAAATTTATTTGTTTTCAACTCAACCTCTCTTTTTCTTCATTTGAGCTAAAGTCACTTTGAAATATTTTTCTCTCGTTAATCGAAATCATCCATTGGAAGTTATTTCTTAAATATTGAAATCATATTAAAAAAAATAATTAACTTCATCGAAAAGTTACAAAAATAATTGTTTTTAGGAGCACGAAACTCTGAATCCTTAGTCTTTCTTACAATAATATCACCAGTTCAATCTCAGTTAAATATTTTTATTTTTCTGCTATTCTTTGTCGTATCTCAATTTCTCATGTAACAATATCTCCAGATTAATCTTGACTCTCATCAATTGTACCAACATCATAAGTTTCACTATTTTTTACAATAACTTTGACGGGCATATTCCAAAATATTTTGCGAAATAAAATTTTAACAAACTTTGGATCTTACATAATTGACTCACATATTATATCCCACTGGAGCGCGGAGACGTTTGTCGGTGTAATCTTTGAGTTGTTGTCTTCTTTATTTTTGCTACAAATTTTTGGTCTTTCTAAACAACAACATTTTCGATCCGATCCAAAAGATATCCTTTTGAGTTTTGGATCTCTTCAAATTTTGCTTCTCACCAACAATCTCACATCCGGAGAGTTTCAAACTTTAATATTTACTTGTAAAACTTGAGACACTAATTTCAACTCGAATTAATAGTTTAGCGTGATTTCGATCTTGAAATTTTGCTTCTCACCAACAATCTCACATCCAGAGAGTTTTCAAACTTTAATATTTGCTTGTAGAGTTTGAGACCCTACTTTCAACTCAAATTTATAGTTTAGTGTGATTTTGACATTTTAATATCCAATAATAGATTCTCTAGAGGAGACAAATATCCACTCTATGTTGTAGATATTTTTTAATAAGTATTTTAAAATATTTTATTGATTCAATGTTAAATTTTTATATATGACATTAAAATTGGAAAATAATTAAAATAGAAGAGAGATTCAATTATTTTCTAATAATATTTTCTTAAGAAACCATATCACACTTGTTTTCCTTTTTTTAATAATTTAAAATTATTTCTTCTCATAAACAATCTAACATGCAGTGACTTTCTAACTTTAATATTTGTTTGTAAGAGTTTGAAACGCTATTTCAACTCAAATTAATACTTGAGCGTGATTTTGACAGATTTATGTCTTGAAACATATTTTTAAAGGAGATAAAAATCCGCTCTATAGTTGCGGATATTTTCTAATGTTTTTTCTTAATAATTATTTTTTAATTATTTTTATTGATTCAATGTTAAATTTGTATATATGATCTAAGAATTTTTTGAATTTATATATGACTTAGTTAGGGTTATAGTAAAAACAATCAACTGATTAAATTCAATACACTCTATTATTGTTTTTAAAAAACAAATAAACTTCAAATTTAGCTAAATAAAATTAATCAGTTATATATGATGTGGAGAGCTTATGTGGCAAAAAGAATAAGTTGTGTATTAATTGAAATGTTTTGATTAACTACATCTTTTAAATGAGGTGTCAGATTCACAAGGCTTTGAAAAGCTGAGGTGTTAAGTAATGGAAAGACCTAAGAAGTTTTATTGTATTGATTGTGGGTTTATTCTCATCTCTATTATTTAAAAACTAGATTATGGATCCTGCGCGTGCGCGGTATTTTAGTTTAAAACTTTTATCTATATAAATCTTTCAATATAAATATAATCATTCAGATTTTAAAATATTTTAATTTAGTCACATTATTACATTTTCAAAGTTTAGTGAAATATTTCAAACAATTTTTATTTAAATTTTCATTACAACTTTATTTGGGTTGAATCCTGAGTTACTGGAGGTAAAATTCCCAAAGTGTCCACCTTCTTTTTCTTCGCATCATGCGACAGTGGAGGTCGTCATTTCTCTCCTTCCCCTTTATCGTCTTTCACATTTTTAATATCTCCCTGCTTACTTTGTTACATGTCGGAATCAGCAATCGTGGCAGTGTTCTCGACCACCTTTTCCTCTGCATTGTCTCCTTAATGATTTCTCCTTCTTCCTAAAAGCCTTAGGGCAGCTTCATCGGTAGTATCTCAATGAGAAACTCTCAATTAAACAATTAAAAAGAATTGAAAAATTGAAGTGAGAGAGTAGAGACGTCTCTACATTGAGAAACTCTCTAGATATCAGTTCTACCCGTGTTACTTATTGATTGGATGAAACTTAAAAGCAAAAACAAAAAATTATTTAAATAATTAAATAATATAAAAATATTATTATTTTGGTTTTGAGAAACCCATCAAGGGTTCTAAACGATGGAGGTGCTCTTAGGACTGCAAATTTGGTTACAAAGCCAATTGGTTTCGTGCTGTTTTGTATAACAGGTTTCCCTGTCGGATTTCTTCATACTTTAGACGGCAAAACCTTTGATCACTGTTTTGTTTCATCTACATTTGTCTCCACCATACTATCTTAAATCGTCTATTTTATCATATTTGTTTCCTCTGCTTCACAACTTGCCATATTTCTGATTGTATTCTAAATGAAATTCTCAAATTTTATTATTACATTAATTGTTCGATTAGATTAAATTATTTTTATTTGTGATGTTTAGGATAGTTTTTTGTTTTATTTCAAATCACCTTCATCTTGCTTTCAATCTTTGTTAATTTCCTAAACACTGATTAGTATTCAGTTCTTCCTTTTTGGCCATTCTTTTTTTTTCCAGAAACTCATCATTTTCAATTTAGAAAACATTAATTAATATAGTCATTTTTAATTAAATTATTTATTATATTATAGCTATAAAGAATAATATATATTGAATTCTTCTTATTTTAAATCGGTATCATGAATTGATATTTTAACATTAACAAATGTTAAATGTTATTTTCAAAATTTAAAAGTGTATTTTCTTTAGAACTGAATTACAATTTATCCTAAGTAAAACTTTTAAGATTTCGTCCTTATAATTTTTTCTTTAAATCTATAATTTTCTTTATTCTTAAAAACGATTATTGTAACATTAAATATATGATAAATTGTGTTTCTAAAAATATTTAGGCATCATTTGTTAATATAAAATTATCTCATTTTATATTTATCCAGTCTCTATTCACATTTTTCATATTTTTGTGTTGTATTTTTTATCACTTCGGTTTTTAATATTTAAGTTATTTTTTTGTCAAATTTTTATATTTAAGTTATTTTTGTAAATTATTGTTTTCGTTAAATCTAAAATAGTAATATAAAGTATAAGTTAATTTTAGTTTAATTGTTTTTTGTTTTAAAAAATAAGATGTGTGGATCCTATAAAATAAATACAGAGTGATGACGTGGATGTTTATTATTGGTTTGGTGGGTGGTTCAAAATGATGATGTTGACACCCTAGAAGAAAGAAAAAAAAGTTTATTATATATGTAGATTTGTATTCTCATCTCCATTATCATTTTTGAGAAGTATATAAAGCATGCTTCGTTTTGCAGATAGTGTTGTTCCATTAATTAGATATGATAGAGAAATTGAGAGACGATTGAATTGATATGATGAGAGAAAAAATTGGGGAATCCATTGTTATGATTCGGACTCGAATCTTCTCAAAAATTGCGTATCACTTTGAGTCCAAATCTTTTCAACAATTGGTTAGTGGATTTACATTTTTAACTCGGTTAGTGGATTTGCTTTCCTAACTTGGTTAGGCGATACTATGAATTTGGAAGTACTCTTTTTGGAACCATAATTGTGTAACTTTTTTTTTAATATGTAAAGTGAGGGTTTCAAGAAGAAACTCAACGATTGCTCTGTGATATTTAAAATATTGGGATTTCTATTATATCATGGATGGATGGTCGATTCCAAGAACGCACATGCGAGATCCTATGAAGACATAAGGTCTGCTTCTTCTGCTTAGGAAAAAAACATGAAGATTGTTGACACTCGAATCACAGACTTGGGTCTTCAGCATATCACTTCGATTCACCAAGATACGCCATTGATGAGAAGATTCGAGTCCGAATCATAACAATTGATTCTCCAATTTCTTCTCTTATCCAATTATATCGTCTCTCAATTTCTTCATCATGTTTGACGAATGGAACGACACTATCTACAAAACAAAGCATGTTCAATTCTTGGGCGAAAGAAAATCGTTTCTTCTCAAAAATGATAATGAAGAATGCCACGATTTAGAAATCTGTAAGCAGTGGTGAACCTAAAAACTCTTTTATAGTCGTAAACAAATTATAGTATAAAAATTATACATTTACACAAATACTCAGTCTTCTATATAGCATATCGCACTTAATCAACATGTTGAAATGCAATTTTGAAATTGGTTTTGAGACATTTGTTTATTATTTTCATGAAAAGAAGTATTTGTTTAATTTACAGATAAAATTAAATGGGCATAGAGAAAAGAAAAATATAATAAAAATAATTCGAAAAAATGAAGTAAGGGTTATGGCTCAAGAAAGAATGATATTAAAAACAAATAAAATAAGGTCAAAGTGAGGCATCAAACATAGATTAGTAGGAGACAATTCCAACAAAATCGGCCACTTATACATAACAAAATACAAGACAAACTTTCTAATATATAACCTTTAGGGATGTCAATTGACCCCCTTCTTTCAGTGTAGGTCCGCCACTATTTGTAAGTACTCTTCTCCTTGGAACAATTGAGTTTGTTTTCTTTTTAACTTGTTAGGTGATGCTCTGGATATGTAAGTACACTTCTTCTTGAAACAATTGGTTAGTGGAGTAGTTTTTTTAAATTGGTTATGTGATGTTCATAGATGTGTTTCTGATTTTTTAGGTAACGCACCTAGTTTGAGAAATGAATCTATCTTCAATGCTACTGACAAGGATGAATGGGAATTGGAAGGTTTTGTTTTTAGAAAAGTTGCAAGAACTTTCTATAGAACATCATCTCTTCAGTGATGCTATTATGGCAATTGGTAATCTTTGAGATTATGTTTCAGAACAACCTGTTATAGGTGGGTGAATCTATTTTGTCATGTAGTAGCTTTTTTTAGTAGACATAAATGTGTTATTTTTTAATTTAAATATATAGTATTGAGGGTTTCAAGGAGAAAACCAAATATTGCTCTATAATATTTGAAGTATTGGGAATTCCATTATATCATGGATGGACAGTCAATTCCAAGAACGCACATACGAAATCATATAAATTGGTCACGGATGATGTATCTGGTAGCGACATAATGTGTGAGAAGCATGGTGGCTTTTATGCATGAGAGGACTTCACCTCCACATTGTTGAGTTGTAGTTTTGACTCGGAGGGGGAGGAAAACTTGAAAGGAGAAAATGATGTAGAAGAAGGAGGATTTGAAGACAATGTAGTAGTACAAGGAAGAGTATTAGAAGATGTTGGAGGAGAATCAGAAGATGCAGGATCTGATGATTTAATGGACGTACATGTGGCTGGTGACATGTCGCCAACAAATGTGTTGGACGACAATGAAACTTCTTCTGGTAGTTCCTCCGAGTGAACAAATCAGTATGATCATATGTTTTTTTTATTTTAGATATGACAAGATAAAACCAAAAAAATATAACTGGCTGAGATTTTAGAATTTGCTATATGATAATGGAAACATAAATCAAAGATTTATTGTAACTTATAACATTTAATAGTGTATATGTATATATATATATATATGTGTGTTAAAGATTTCATGGTAAAGGAGGAAAGATATGTGTATAGCATTAAAAGAGAAAGTGTTTATGATTCTTAAATTGGACAAGAGAGAGAGAGAAAGAGTTATCCCTTTTTGTAACTTCTTGTTCTTACACTTACAACAACATCAACATCTATACATAGCGAAGGTTACAAGTAAAAGACAAAATAGACCTCTTGATAATATGTTGTTAAAGAAGGAAATTATCTCTTCATGTGATAAAGACAAGTGGCCTAGAGGATGAATAATCACCATTATCCTTATTTATAACATTCTCCCTCGATTATTTATCAGTATTTTTGTATTACGCACTGCCTTGTTAAAACCTTATCATGCAAAAACCCATTTGGGATAAAAAAAACCATGAAAAGGGAAAAAGACTGCAGTGTCGTAAACTCCCCCTGGAAGCTGTATATGATCTTTTCTTCACAAATTTCGCAAATGACGCATTCTAATATTCTGAATGTACTTTCAAAAAGTTGAAGTAGGAAGTGCCTTAGTGAAAATATTTGTTGCATTGTCACTTGAACGAATGTACTCGATGTCGACTTCTAGGTTCTTCACGAGCTCTTGAGTATAGGAAGAAAATCTTGGAGAGATATGTTTCGTCCTATCACTCTTGATATATCCTTCCTTGAGTTGAGCAACACATACAACATTATCCTCAAACAATTTTGTTGGTTCTTTATTTGTAATTATCCCGCTAGTTTTTTGAATATGATGTGTCATGGACCTTAGCCATACACATTCTTTACATGCCTCATGAAGTGTGATGATCTCAGCATGCTTTGAAGAAGTCATAACTAACATCTGTTTCTGAGAACGCCACGAGATCACAATAGCTCCCATTGTGAAAACGTATCCAATTTAAGATCAGCTTTATGCGGGATTGATAAATATCGTGCATCTGCAAATCCAACTAGACCAAGAGTAGAGTTTCTAGAATAGAATAATCCTAAATATGTTGTACCTTGAAGATAACGGAAGATTTGTTATATCCCAGTCCAATGTTTTCGCGTTGGATATGAACTGTATCTTGCTAGCAGATTAGCAGTAAATGCTACATCTGGTCGAGTACAATTCCCAAGATACATCAGTGCACCTATGACACTCATATAAGGTACTTCTAGACCTATTACTTCATTATATTCACAAGGTCTAAATGGATCCTTATCAATATTAAGTGATATATTGACTTGGAGTATTCAAAGAATTCACTTTGTCCATATTAAAGCGTTTTAACACCTTTTTGGTGTAATTTGACTGATGCACAAATATTCCATCTTGGAAAATTTTTATCTGAAGCCCGAGACAAAAATGTGGCTTTCCAAAGTATTTCCTTTCGACTCTTTTTTCATATGAGTTCTTGCATGCATCATCAACTTCCTTTTGAGTTCCTATAATGTTCAAACCATCAACATAAACATCAATGATCACATATCTAAATTGAGATTTCTTAATGAACATGGAAGGGCATATCGCATCATTGATACATCATTTTTCAACAAATATTCGCTTAAGCGATTATAACACATGCGTCCGGATTGTTTTAATCCGTATAATGATCTATGTAATTTAACCAAAAAATGTCCTTGGATCCTTCTGGGATTTTTCATCCCTCCGGAATCTTGAACCCTTCTGGAATTTTTATATATATGTCACTATCCAATGATCCATATAGGTATGCAGTCACAACATCCATAAGGTACATATCTAGATTTTTTGATGCCGTTAGGCTCATCAAGTACATGAATGTGATTGCATCCATCACCAGGGAATATGTTTCAACATCTTTGAAAAAATCCTTGTGCCACAAGTCGAGCTTTATATCGTGTGATCTCATTATTCTTATTTCTTTTTCTCACAAAGAACCATTTGCATCCAACTGGTATTGCGTCTTTAGGTGTGATAATGACAGGTCCAAAAACATTTTTTTTACTAAGGGAGAGTAATTCATTTATCATGGCATCTTGCCATTTCTCCCAATCGGGCTATTTCTGACACTGCGATACGAACCTTGGATCTGGATCATCATTTTCATTATAATCTTCTTTGGATACATAAAATGAGAATGTTTCATCCTCATCATCAATTTTATATCTAACCCATACTTTTCCATCTTGAGCGTAATTAATGGAAATCTCACACTTTTCTGTATCATGCTCGACTTCGAGGCTTTTCTCTTTTTATGCTTCTTCTTGAACCTCATCATTTTGTTCTCCCAAAATTTTTTTTTTTTGGGGATTTTTATCATTAGAACCCATCGGCTTCCCCTTTTTCAATTGAACCCTTGGTTCATTTGTAGTGCTCCCATTATTGGGGTTTGCTGAAATTTCAATTCTAGATGGAGCATTTGCAGCTGGTATATACGATTTAATCACCCTCTTTGTATCTATGAACGCATCTTGTAATTGATTTGTCATAGTTTGCAAATATATAATTTTCTGAACTTCTACTTCACGTTGATTCGTACGAGGGTCAAGATGCACCAAAGTTGATGTAACATCTTGTAATATCTTGTGTCACTTGTTTTATTCCTCTCCCTAACACTAGAAATTCATCTTCATTAAAATGGCAATCATCAAACCGTGCTATAAACATATCATTGGTTTGCGGTTTAATGTACCTTATTATACTTGGTGACGAATACCCGACATATATCCCCAATTGCCTTTGCGGTTCTATTTTTGTTCTTTGCGGTGGCGCTATAGAAACATAAACCATGCACCCAAAAACTCGGAGATGAGATATATTAACTTCTTGGATAGATGTCAACTGTAATGATCATATGCACTTGGTCTAATCTAGACCAATGCGGTTGCATGCAATATAGCATGTCCCCATACAAAAGTTATGGCATACAATAATTATAAAAAGTTTTTTAAAGTGAATTCACCAGCGTTATCAAGTCTTACTTTCTTTAAGGTATAATCTTTTTTTTTTTTTGACATCCTTTATGGTATAACCAGGGAACTGTGTTCTCAACATGATTATTTGGGCAATGAATCTTGTGGTCAAAAGACACACATGTGACCATCTACTTGATGCTTCAATTGATACCATAACATTGAAACGGCCTCCACGGTGGATGGATAGGTCCACATATATCACCATGTATTCTTTCTAAGAATAATAGAGATTCATTTCCAACTTTGGTTGGTGATGGTTGAGTGGCTGGTGATGGCCGAGTGATGAGTTTCTTTTGAGAACAAGCATCACATGGAAACTCCCCCGATTGAAAAATCATTTCGTTTTTCAACAGGTGAGCATTCAAATTTTGCACAAATCTTCTCATCATGACTGATCCTGGATGTCCTAGCCTTTCGTGTCAGACTTTAAATGTACTAGTAAACTTCTGGTTTACTGTAATGTATGATTCAGTCATGTTTATTTTTGTGCAATATAATCCAAATGAACATTGATAACTCTTCTTATATATGTTTCCTCTCTCACGTAATAAAAAATAATTCAATGTCATTCTTATTTATAGTCTCTATGTGATAACCATTTCTGCGAATATCTCGAAAACTTAACAAGTTTCTTTGAGACTTGGAGGAATATAATACATTATTTATTTCAAACTTTATTCTCCTTCGCATAAAAAACATAGCTCTTCCAGAGCCTTTAATGATACATGCTTTATCGGATATGTTATTTATGCTACCAGCGAAGTCCTTGATTTCGAGACAAGATAAATATTTTTTTTCTTTAATAGATTAAGCCATTCAGATATCCTATGAGGCGCAATTCAAGTCAGTCATATAACATCAAATTTATTTCTTGGGTTTTTACCAAAAACGTGTCACGACACACCGTTTTTATTTATTTATTATACTTTTATATCTATACCTTATGATGCTTTAGAAATATTGCTCCAAAATTTTCTCGTTTCTCATATGAGATTAATATAGACCTGGCTGCCTCTTTCATATATTGGCTAATATTTTTCTCTTAACGCTATTCAGAAAGCAGAGATATATGAACCTTATTAATAACCTAGTGCTAACTCATTTATATTGTCGACATTCATTTTTCTTTCTTTGGCTCCATATACCGTAATGACGTGGTTAATCGAGATCTCTTTAAAAATATCATTGATTTAATTCAGTACATGATCTTGAAATTAACCATGTCAACGGTTTATTGCTCCTCTTTATAAGAGTTTATCTATCCTCTTTTTAGTAATTATTTTCTCTCTTTTTTTTTTTTAATTCGAGGATTCTTTTTATTTTTGGAACCAAAATTGTCTATTACGTTTCTTACATGGTATAGATAATATTCTGTCTTTCAAATACATATATTTTATTTGGAGCATTTTCAGCTAGAATGTGAGATTTCTTTTTGAACTTCGAGTTCATACAATGATAATTTATATCATGAAATCCCATTCATCAATTACTTTCATTTGATCCTTAGGACTCTTTGAGCTTTAAATTCATATTTTTCATATTAATTTGTTCAAAGATCCAAACTATTCAACATTCTCAATGATCGTTGAATCATTTTCTGATCGGGATGGCTTGACCGATTATATGGTGCTTTAACCAATTAGTAAACTTGATGTTTACTATCATAAATATTTGTCTCCATCTTTATTCTTGTTTCTTTGCATGATATGATCATATACATGCATGTCTCCATTGTGGTCGAATATCTATACCACATTCATTCATAGTCTCACTATGATTTTTACTAAGACAAAATATCCTTGAAACTTTTTGATTTTCTTTGAGACTATGGAGAACATAAAGCATCGTTAATAATAAATTTTATGCCTTTGAAAATCGAGAGACTAGCTCATCAAGATCTTCCGTTTATTTTATTTTAACTTTAATTAGTAGTGATCTTACATTCGTTAGGTGTTATATGCTCACAACTACATCACTTACGTAGAAGAGGAAATCAACCTGAAAAGAAAAATAAATTGAAATTTATCATATTGATTCATTAGTTACTCCAAATTATATTTTATGAGTTAAGTTATGGTCAATTAAGAAAAATTATTGTCTTTGTACTTGTTTTTTATGAATGAGAATAGCAAATGGTGTAATAAAGGAATATTGAAAAGACACATGTTAAAATTTTATTGTCAATTATGTTGTTTGATTTTCTTTCTAATGTGTTAATGGGTTAATCTATTGTCAAATTGTATTAATTGATTTTAAATATGTAATTAACATAAAAAAAATTTTATATAAGTTTCTTTTAGGAATGAGAATATCAAAAGGTAAAATGTAGAAATAGTAAAAATGAAGGATGACACGTGTCAGCCTGTGGTTAAGCGAACCCTACTTTATTATACAAGAATAGTGATTTTACATTCGTTAGGGATTATATGCTCAAAACTACACGATTTATATAAGAGATGAAATCAACCTAAAACAAAAAACAAATTAATTTTTTTCTAATTAATTCATTAGTTATTGCAAATTGTATTAATGAGTTAAGTTATGGTCAATTAAGAAAAATTATTTGTCTTTATATATGTTTTCTTTTATGAATGAGAATATCAAATGGTATAATAGAGGAATATTGAAAAGACACATGTTAAAAATTTATAGATAATTTTGTTGTTTCATTTTCTTTATAATGTGTTAATGGGTTAAGTTATTGTCAAATTGTATTAATTCATTAGTTATTGCAAATTGTATTAATGAGTTAAGTAGTAGTCAATTAAGAGAAATTATTGTCTTTGTATATGTTTTTTTCTTTTGAATGAGAATATCAAGTGGTATAATAGAGGGATATTGAAAAGACACATGTTAAAAGTTTATAGTCAATTTTGTTGTTTCATTTTCTTTCTAATGTGTTAATGTGTTAAGTTATTGTCAAATTGTATTAGTTGATTTTAAATGTGTAATTAAGAGAAATTATTGTTTGTATATATGTTTTTTTTAGGAATGAGAATATCAAAAGGTAAAATAGAGAAATAGTAAAAATGAAGGATGACACGTGTCAGCATGTGGTTAAGCGAATCATACTTTATTATATAAGATAAGCTTTCATGGTAATGAAACCAATAGAGGGAAGATATGTGTATAACACTAAAAGTGAAAGTGTTTATGATTCTTAAACGGGAGAGTAACCTTCTATAGCACTAAAGGTTACAAAAAGTGTTTATGATGTTCTTGTAACCTTCACTTTTTGTTACTTCTTGTTCTTACACTTACAACAACATCAACATCTATATAGAGTGAAGGTTACAAGTAAAAGACAAAAATATACCTCTTGATATTATGTTGACATATGTAATGGTGAGAAGGATATTACCTCTTCATGTGATGAAAACAAATGACCTAGAGGATGAATAATCACCGTTATCCTTATTTATAACAAGACTCAATTATTTTGTCTCTTTTGAAGCAATCTTTGAAGGTATCTTAATCCTCAATAGGCTCCATTAACAACTGTGTTCCAGACAATGGAAGTACTTCACGAGTACCATGGTATTGTGAGGATAGAGAATCTTCAAAGAGAAATGTAAATGGAAAATCTGCCAAATGCTATGAAGCAGGTGAATCTTCAAAACGCAAGTTCTCAGAGATAATGAAAACTGAGGAAGAAGAAAAAGAGCAAAGGAATAAAAGGAATAACAATATGAGGGGAGGGATTCTGAAACCTCCTAGAAAGCGGTAAGACAATAGCTCTCTGCATTTTCTGTCAACATTTTGGTTTGGTTGCTACTGGATGCAAATAGAATGGTAGCAAGAATAAAGGGATATGAGCCTAGGAGAACTTCTGGGATCGAATATATCTGTTGCAAGGCGAAACTTTTTGATTTAGTATCTGGTTTGATCAAAAGAATTATCATGGTGTGTGTGACAATCTGTAGAAGTTGTTTTAAGTTATGTACTTGGAAGCTTCCACTGTTTGTACTCTGTAAGTGGTTTTACCACAACTCTGTTATATTACAAGGAACAGTTGTGAGAAAAAAAAAAAAAAAAACCAGAAATACTCTCATGTTATTGACTAGATTATTATATGTTTCTAGTGATTGGTCAAAGCTAAAACCATATTTGTTTTGATATGCCCACACTCTATCACAACATATTCATGCTTGAAAAAATCTCTTTGTATCCCCTTTGCATTTACATATGCCAAACCCAATTTTCCCTCCAAAATTGTAACCTGCCAAAAATCCATATTTCCCAGAAACAAAAGAAAATATCAGTTACCCTGAGAATAAGCCTTCAACTGCTCGTACGTGTTCTTGGCTTCTCGGATTCCCTGTTTAAGTTCCTCATACATTTTCACTGATGATTCTGCAAACTGGTTAAGTTGGCCAACAAATCCTTCCAAGCTTGTCCTAAATCTATCAAATCCGGGACCACAGTCCTCCAATGTCTCCTCTTGCATCATGTGAGCTGTCAGATCGTTTTTATTCTCACCAGACCGATGTTTCTTGGTGCGATTCTTTTCCTGTCGTGGCAAGAACCTGGCGACGTCAGATGCAAGTGCTTTGATGGAGCTCGAAACCTCTTTGGTAGGTAAGACTTCGAGTTTTTCTAGCCAGATTCCACAGGTTGCATATATGGGAGGACCATAGTTTCTCAAAGAAGGTTGTTGAGAACGCCTTTTTGGTTTGGCGGATTGTGGTGGAGGAGCGAAACATTTCACCAACCACTTGTTTATCGCTTGAATGTATGATTTCTGGCCTGTGATCCATTTTGTGAAACTTGAGGCCAATGCGCTTAGTTCATCTTCAAGGTGAGATGTTACTTGTCTGTGCAATTCTGATTGCATGTTGAGTTTAATGTTTCCGCCTTTGTAACATGCTTTAATTAATTGAAACTGAACATTGTGGCATTCCAACATTACTTCCCACATTCGACTCAACCTATTCACATCGGGGAAATGATAAATATAAATGGTTCAGGTAAAATTAATTGAGTTTACTGGAGAGAGACTTGACACATACCCTTCGATGAGTTCCTCAAGTTGAGGCTGGAGCTCTTGGTCACGGAGTTCTTCAATCCGTCTTGATATTGAGTTGATCCTGTGAATTGCCACTCTGATTCTGGAGTGAAGATCTTTCACAACCGCACGTGTCTTGTCTATTCTCTGTGAACCTTTACCTTCCGATTCAAGTTCTCTCAAAATTCTGCATTTTTCGTCATACTCTCTCCGCACAGTCTGACTCCCCTGAAACCGATAAAAGTGACAAAAACAAATCACATACTTTCACTACAATTTCTTGATTTTTTTTCTATCTATTTAAAGCACTATAAGTACCTTAACTTCATCATAGAGCTTCCGCTCCCATGCATACAGTCTGTCTAGGGTTGAAGCATGGCTTCCAGCAATCATGCAAATGTTTTCAAAGAGATTGCTGTTGAGCTCTTCCACATCATCAGAATTCATTCCTCCAAGAGGATTCCGAGAAGATGAGGATCGTGACGATTCAGTCCTGTGCCAGGTCAAGTATTTCACCGAGTTCTGAGCAGGTTCTGCACAAACAGCTCAAAATGTAACCACTCCATACAATCTACAACAGTTAACCCCAAAATGTAAATGAGTAAACTTACCTTCTGGTACATCTTTGGGGTCTTCCCCACAAGAAAGACAGGTTTTGAACAGTGATGATGCACTAGAGCCACCTGCAGAAAACAGAGATATGTGATCGAACAAGTGTTTTTCTTCAAATATGAATCTCAACCAGTAAGGAAATTAGAAACAGCAAAACAATAAATTAATCGAGGTGGACTTTGTGCATGCATATATGTGCAAGTTAGCCTTCAAGAGAAAAAAATTATTACTTTCTTTTGATGGAACTATTGGACGGAAATGCAATTTATTAGCTTCCAGCATCCTAGGAACCTCTTTTCCAGTCTCTGAAGCTCTAATAAAGAGTAACTCTATCTCTTTCATGCTTGACAAGAAGTCCCTGGGAGGAAGCTTGTTCTCGGTGTGATCTCCCTTGTTTGGTGTCTTGTTCACTGGAGTAGCTACTAAAGGCGTCACCGGAGGTGATAACTCAGGAGTTTTACTTTTCTCAGTGTCTGAGAACTCGCTTTCCACTCCTTCTCTTTGAGGCAAAGCACTGTGATCACGACGCACTCTATTGAAGTTTTCAAAGCTTCTAACGAGTGTATCACTTGTGGGTTCATCAAACTCATCATCATCTGAATCTCTGGACTCTTCCCTTTCTTGAAAAGAAAAGTTCTCACCATCATCTTCCACCTCTGGAGTTTCATCTTCTCCCTTAACAGATCTCAACACATGACCATTCCCAACGTGAGAAGAAGAAAACTGGTTGTCAATTGGATGAGAAGGACCAAAATAATCCCAAGGTGCTTGAGGTGGCATGGAAGGAGATTCTTCAAATGGGGTTGATTCCATCTCTTGCATAGACCTGCTTTGTGGGATACTAGATGAGCTTACAGTGGCAACAATAGAAACCGGCGGCTTTTCTTCCACTTTATTTGAAGAAAACCTTTTGAACTTCATATGATTGACCTGGAATGGACTGGTACTAGGAGGCGACGGAGGAGGAGAATATGTGTCATGGTGGGAATGTGAAGCAGGTGGAGGAGAGTATGACAAAGGAGAAACAGATTTCTCGATTAAAGTAAGAGGTTGTTCTGGTGTTGCACTAGTGGACGTGTACAAGGAAGATTCAACTGGAACTTCAGTCTCAGCAAATTTCCTGAGGGCAGTTCCGGTACTCTTAAGAGACTGGACGTATGAAACATGAGCAGCAGCTAACAAACACCTTCCATCGAGTGCTTGTTGGACGAATTTTTTTCTTTCCCGACATAACTGTAAGGCTTTATCTTCATCTATCCTAGATGTTGATGCACCCATTGTCCAAGCTTACATGCAAAAATAGAGTTACAGAGTTAGATTTACAACCTGCAGAAACACTATATTACACAAATTATAAAATAAAACTGACAGAAATACAGGAAAAGTTTCAAATCCAGAAAAGGTAACTTTAAACCGTGAGGAATGATCATATGTTAGTTAGGACTTCAGTAACTATTCCGACTAGGAAAGTTTCAGTTAAGTGGTTTTGGAGATTTGTATAAATAGGAAGCAGGACCATGGTGAGATCCATCCAGTGAAATAGGCTTTGTGAGGGTTTAGCAGTTTAGACCGAGGGAACTGTGTTATGCATTTTGGTGTTCTATTTTTATTATTTTGATTTCAGTAAAGTAGTCAGTAGTGCTTCTGGATTATATTCCTGCTAGTGATCCTTAACTCTAACAGAAACTACCACAACAAACAATCACAAAACCACTTCAATAGAAATAAAAATACTTCAAAGATTCTCAAGACACTGTATTCTAGGGATCAATGCACCAACCCCTGGCAAGATCAAATCGGGAATAACCCAAGCATTACTAGAAGAGAGAATTAAGAAATAAACAAATGAAGCTTTGCATTGCAGGACAGTTGCTATTAGCTAGACATAATCATGCTCTCAAGATAATCCCAAGCAAACACAAAGAAGATACATAAATCCAAAAGCAATGAACACAGAGAAGAGTCTCCAAAAGAGAAACACCACTAACAGATGAGTACTAAGAAACAAAAGGAACAAGCTTATGTTACTCCCAGTACAAACACAATCAAAGTTTCCAGCTCTTCCTACATACCAAATAAAAAAAAACAGTCTCTGGCATCACTTACACAACTTCGAAATCATAACGCAATCTGACCTTATTCCCTTAACCTAGTTACCTATTCCGTTGTAATTTCTTATACAAAGAGTAAAATTTTCACAGAACCAATCTGGAGTTTATCAACAAATAGATGAGGAACAATCAGAATCACACACAAAAAAGCAACTTTTGTGCTAATCGGAATCCCACGACAAATCGAAAACTATAACAAAGAACATAAACAAAGTCACATACCGTAGACACACACTAAACTGATTAAGCAAATTAAGGAGTTTCCTTAAAGTAATCGAAAATCAAAACGTCGTGAAAACTGAAAAGTGAACGAATTTGACTAAACAGCAAAAAAAGGAGAGATTTTTATAGAAAGGCAAAGAAACCCAATTGAAATTGGACCATTATAGTAGAAGAAAACCTAGAATACCCGAATCTAGTGGCTTTTTCACACAAGTAGAAGAAGCCCGGATGAAGAAACGGCGAGACCTAAGAGTTAAAGAGAGGTTCTTGAGCTTTGGAGTTACGCGAGAGGATCAAAACAAAACAAAACGTCTTCTCTGGTACAGGAGGCGAAGAAGGAGAGAGACAGAGGTGTGTCGTGTGTGAGTCAGCAAGCGAATCAGATGGGCAGAGAGAGAGAGAGAGGAATCTTATGCGGGAGGAGGAGAAAAAGGGGTTTGTGTGTGTGTGTGACTGACTACAAAACAACATGCAATAAAGCATTTGCTTGCTTGTAAAGATGACTTTGACGCATGACTCCAAAAACGGTAACTTTGCCGTTGTTATTCTCTCCGGTCACTTTTTTTTCTTGTCTGTTTTTTAGTTTTTTAATATATAGTATGTCTTTCTTTCATTAGTTTATATAACAAACATCCTTAATCTATGGTTTTAGTCAATTTGCTTTATAAAACCATTTTGTTATATGTCAACTCACATTTAATAATATAATACGCTATAAGAAAAAATAATCCATCACGACCAGTAATACATTAGAATCTAAGAAACTCTATTCATCAAATTTCTGATTTGGGGGTTTGATTTTCTCTTTGCAGTATCTTATTTTAGATATCTTGTTTGATGTCTCTTGCATGTGTATAGTCTTAGATATCTTGTTTGATGTCTTTCATGTCTTGTTTTTGATATCTCTTTTTGATTTATATTGTCGTAGATGTCATCTGAGGATCACACAGACATAGACGCTGACTCAGTTCCTCCGACATCTGGTTGCACTGGAAACAAAAGGTCCAAAGCAGCATCTGCTTCTGCTTTGCCACCGAAGCCAAAGAAGAAATTTGCAAAAAGAGCAGAGGTGTGGAAACATTTCATCTTGAAAGATGATGAAGCAAAAAAAGAGCTCCTGTAAGTACTGTGGTGTTGAAATTTGTTGTGATTCAAAGACTGTAGGAATTAGTCCTATGAAGGGTCACATAGATAGATGTAAGTTATACAAAGATTTTAATGAGAGGGAGAAACAACAAATGTTAAGTGGTGATAATAGTGGTAATATGAAGTTTATTAAGTATGATCCTCATTTGTTTAGGAGATCAGTCAATGAGTTGGTGGTAATTAATGAGTTACTTTTCTCATTTGTTGAATCAGAGGGGTGTAAACGTTTTTGTGCTAATATATTGCCTCTGTATAAGACGTTTTCTAGAAGAACAGGCACTAAAGACATTGTTGCCATGTATCTGCAAGAGAAAGCTGAATTGAAGAATCTATTTAGTGTTGACAAGAAGAGATTTTCTCTCACAACAGATATATGGGTGTCCCTTACAACCTCCTAAAACTACATGGTAGTCACAGCTCACTGGGTTGATAACAATTGGCACTTGGAGAAAAGGATATTGAGCTTTAAGGTGATCACTGACCACAGAGGAAACACAATAGCTGGACAGCTGGTTGATGTCTTAGATGAGTGTGGGACTGAGAAGGTCTTCACTGTGACAGTTGATAATGCAAAAGGTAATGAAAAGGCTATTAGGGTTTTTAGGGAGGAATTGTGGCTGAGAGGACCAGAAGCTTTAGTTCTAGATGGTGACATAATCCATATTAGATGCTGCGCACACATTCTAAATCTGATTGTGGGGGATGGTCTTAGAAAGGTTAATAGTAGTATTGTTGCTATTAGGAATTCAGTGAAGTTTGTTCGCAGTTCTTTCACAAGGTTGAAGTCATTTGTTTTGAGGTGTGAGACAGGAAAGATATCTAGAGGTAGCTTGCCTTTAGATGTTATTACAAGGTGGAATTCAACATATCTTATGTTGACTTCTGCCATTAAGTTAAGGATGGCCTTTGAAAAGATGGAATCTGAGGATAAGCTGTATTGTGAGTACTTTGAGGAAGAAGAGGAGAAGACTAAGGTGAAGCGAGTTGGACCACCAACCTCCTCTGATTGGGATGAAGTAGAAAGGTTAGTGAAATTCTGAAGATCTTCTACAAGAGTACTTTGACATTTTCAGCTTCTAAGTCAGTTTCTTCAACAAAATGTTACACTGAGATTGTGAACATTGAGAAGAATATGATCACCAAGTGTGGAAACAGTAACAAAGACATTAAGGATCAAGCACATCTCATGAGGGACAAATTTGAGAAATATTGGGATGGGTTGCTGAACATGAATGAGTTGGTCATCATGGCTTCTGTATTTGATCCGAGAAACAAAATGCAGTTTGCTAATCTTTGCTTTGAACAGTTGTATGGTAAGGAGACTATAGAGTCCAGGCAGTTACATGCTTTTGTGGTACATGTATTGAAGAAGCTATATGATGAGTATAGTCTTCGAGCTACCAAACCAGATGAGGGTGAAGGAGCTGGAAACAAAGGTGATCTTGGAGATGTGGAGCAGCCAAGTAGTGTGTGTGATCTAGTAGATGACGATGATGATGATGATTATGAGGGAGTTTATGTTATTTAAAATAAGTTGGTCAGTGAAAGGAGTAATGAAGAGGGCAGTAGCGAGTTGGATATTTACTTGGCAGAGAAAACTGAGATGACAGTGGAAAACAATTTAGGAATGTCTTACGATGTTGAATCTTGGTGGAGGTCCAATAGCTCTAAATTCCCAATATTATCACAGATTGCTAGAGATCTCCTAGCAATTCAAGTCTCATCTGTTGCATTCGAGTCTGCTTTTAGTACAAGTGGCAGAATCTTAGATCCATATAGGAGTTCTTTAACTCCATATATGGTGGAGGTGTTTATATGCACTCAACAATGGTTGCGAACATCTTATCAGTCTCAAACACAGATTCAAAACTTAGCACAAATGTTAGAAGAATTGGAGTTTTTTGAGTCACTTGGTAAGCATGTTTATTCATTTGTTATTACAACTTGTCTTTTATAACAAACTAACAAAGTCTTAATTCTTGTGTAGATTCAAGGTACAATATGACATCTTCTGAAATTTGAATTATGAAAGGTACATATTAAGTTAATTCTTATTGCCTTGATGCATATCAGAGTTTCTTCTGTTTTGCAAAAGCTTACAGACCTCAAGTTAATGTTTTGTTTTGTGAACGCAGATCAGAGTTTCATCTTGCCTTGATGGAACCACGATAAACTCCTTTCCGACCTTGTTCTTTCTCTTGTTTCTTTAATGAGTTAGACTTGAAATTTGGATGTTTAAGTTTTGTATTACTTCTCGTTCCCAAGTTTGAAGTACAAATAAGTTTATAATGTTTTTTTGTCATGGATTTAGATAAATTCGGTCTATTTCGGTTATAAATAACCGAAATACAAATACTTTGGTTTCTTTCGGAATGAAATTAAAACTTGATAATCGACCTGAAATAACCGAGTTCCGAACCGAAACGAACCGAAGATTTATTCAAATCAAATCGGCATAATTATTAACAACCGAACAACCCGAATAACCAAAAAACCCGAACCGATTAACCTGAGATAACCGGAAACCCAGGGCTACTCAAAAACCTGAATGTTGAAGGAAAAAAATATATCCAATGCGACTCATGTAGAGTAAGTTGAGCATGTTGACAAAAAAAAAAACGAGTAAGTTGAGCATAAATCCAAATACACTTCACGGGGTTAAAAAAAGAGTAGAAGTTTCTTTGACCATAAAAATAATATCTTCGTTTCATTTCTTCTATCATACATACTTTATTTCATCTGTCACTCTAATATCAATAAAAATAATCGAAGAAGAAAATTGGATAAGACTGGTGTTTTACTTTAGATATCATTCGACTTCAAAGCATTGAAAAGAGTAAGCACAACATGAATGAAAGCGAAACATACCACCAAAAATTTCGAGACCAAAATGTCAAATGTATAAAAGCTACGTGGGTAATCGGTTGGGTTATAACTAAAGTTTTTTTACCACAAAAGTTTTAGGGGGGTTTATTGGTTCAAGGATTTGAGTGGATTTGGAAATCCAAGGAAAATCATGTGTTATTCAATCATTGATTTTAAAAAAGATTTTTAAATCATGTGTTATTGGTTCTATCATTTGTAAATATTAATTAAAATCATGTGTTATTCGTTTAATGATTTATTGTTGGATTTCAAAATCCACATTATACTTTTAATGGATTTGAATGGATTTGAAAGTGAAGAATAGAATGATTCAAATCCATGGTTAAAACATGTTATTTCAAAATCCATATGTATTGATTTCAAATTCCATAAGAATTTTCAAATCCTATATAGATTTACAAATCAATGAACCAATAAAGGCCCCTTAATGTATTTGTATCTTATGTAATAAAGTAGAATTCACTTAACCATATGCTAACACATGTCATCTTTCATTTTTACTATTTCTCTATTTTATTTTTTGATATTCTCATTCATAAAATAAATATATATAAAAACAATAATTTCTTTTAATTACATATTTAAAATTAATTAATACAACTTGACAATAATTTAACCCATTAACATATTTGAAAGAACATCAACCAACATAATTGGCTATATTTTTCAACATGTGTCTTTTCAATATTCTTCTATTATACTACCTGATATTTTCAATCATAAAAAAAAACATATACAAAGACAAATAATTTTTATTCTGTCCGTGTCAGTTTCATGATTGTAATTACTTGATTGTTATTTGTATTCTTTCTCTATCAGTTTTGATAAAAAAATTTAATAAAATTTCTCATTTATTAAATTCAATGTCATTTAAACACACTATAAATTATAATTGTAACATTCATAATTTTTTTATTTTTATTTTTGTAACTTACATAACTTTTCATCCTATAAATAATCATTTTAACATCCTCCTCTACCATATCTCAAATTCCTAATTTTTTTTTTTATGTTTTTGCATAGGTTGAAAACTCAGTTGAGACATCACTATAAGAATTTGATATTATAATTTGTTTTTAGAAACTATATGGTAAATATTTTACATTGTTTTTAATTTTTATTTTATCTCTAACGCTTTACATTTTATACGTATTCCTTCTTTAACGCTCATATTTTAATTGAACATTATATATGTATTATACAATTTTGATAACTATTACAATGCACATTTCTATTTTTTTTTTTCTTTTTTTTTTCTCTTCTATATAAATGATTTAGTTGGAGCATATGACACCTCACGAATGTAAAATCGCTTATTTATAGCGCCATATATATATATATATATATTCCAATTTGTTGTTTCTTTTTTAGGTTGATTTCTTCTTCTATAAGTGATGTAGTGTTGGGAGCATAAAATCAATGACGAATGTAAGATCACTTTTTAATGTTATATATAATTTTTATTTTGTCTAAATTAATTAATGTTTATCCCATAAAAATTTGAATTATTTTTGTATGTCTTATTTAATTTCAGTAATTAAATATATTTTAGCAATATTTGACATGTTAGCTTTTCTCTTTGTTACATTGTAGAATCTCTATGTTTCCATCTTGTGCTTCCAATGTAATGTGAAAAGCAAGACAGAACTTTTTATTGAACGATCCATATGAGTCTCTCCATTTTTTTTATAAAATGACTTAACCAAAATTTAGAGTAAATTAATTAATTATTTATTTATGTTAATTTTTATCATCACAATTTCATAATATCCATTTTTATTCGGATTTGATTGTCTAAAGAAGTAAATGTATGAGGATGAGGCAATGTGATTGCAATTTTTTACCTCATTCAAAATTAATCATTAGAAAAATATTTGTAATTACGGTCATATTTAATCATCTAAATTGCATATTTGGATTGGATTCATCTAAGGTTAATCTAACAACATTTTTTTTTTTTACATTTTGAATCGAAAAATTTCTCAAAGTTTTAAATCAATTTTTTTCTATGAAGGATAATTTTGTTTAGGATATTTTGTTTGTTTAATACAAATTTCTAAGTTTTATCATCCAAAATACCACAAAAATAAGAACGTTTTTTTAAATATTTTGAAATGGACCACAAATCAATTGTACAAAACGCCCTATTTTATATTTAGATATTATCATTCCTAAAACTCATTAAAAGGTTTGCTTCATGAAAATTTGACACGTGACACTTTTCCTTCTCATATGCGTTTTTAAAAAACTTTGCAATAGATAATAAATTGAATAAAAACTATATATCACAATCTTATATAATAAAGAAGAGTTTCTCTTATATATAAGTGATGTAGTCTGAAGTATAGAGTCAATGAAAAATGTAAGTTCATTTTTTTAATGTAATATATATATATTTATATTAATTTTTTAAAACTGATTGATGTTTAATCTCCACGAATTTGAGTTTATTTTGCTTTGTCTTACTAAATTTTATTAACTAAATATCTTTGAACCATATTTGTTAGTGGTGTTGATACTAATGCCGCTATAGATACAAAATTAAAATATCATGATTCTTCACATTAAGTATGTTAGTTTTTTTTTCCTTACATTGTAGAATTTCTATTTTTTCCATCTTATACTTTCAATGTAATGTGAAAGCAAGGTATGACTTCTTTATTGGACGATCAATATGAGTCTCTCCACTTTTTCTAAAATGACTCAACAAAAATTAAATAAAAATTTATTTATTTATTTATATTTATTTTCATCAAATCCATGTTTATATAAGTGTTAATTAGTTTTGAAATATATAACAAGTTGTAATAAATTTATGAAATATTGATAAAATATATTTATTAGAAGACGACCCCAAAGTACAAAAACTATTAAACTAAATGATTGTTAAACAAGTGAATAATAATGTGACTAACATTATTTACTTTAATGTAGGGCGAAAATAGAAACATGATATATGTTGAAAATTTAATATCAAATTGCTTTACCTAAGCGGAATGCGCAAACGACAGCTACATAGATCAATTTGATATATATTTAACTATATAGAGTTGTATAATTTACTATATTAATTTAAACTCACGCAACGCGTGAGACCTCTCCTAGTTTGTTATAGGTAAAGCTTTTGTTGTTGTAAAATTTGTGTTGTAGGTGAATTGGTTATAGTTGGTTTATTTTTGGGCTTCTTGCTAAACTAGACCCTTATTTGAAGTCAATTCCAAAATTAGACCTCTCTTCCTTTTCTTTTCAAAATGCCTTACAATACCCCTCATCGCTTCTTTTTTCACAAAAATACCTAGCGCAGACTTCTCCTGTGAAGTCTGGTAGCTGGGTTTGAAAAACAATAACTCAAAGATTCTCACGTAATAACGAAAATGCCATCGTCTTCAATAGTTCTCAACCACACTTACCAAAAAAAATTGAGCTCTCAATGCTTCAATCAACCGAATTTAGTGATGTTAATGCTTTAAAACTGAGTTAAAAGCTCCATTTTTGTCGATCTCCTCTCTCATTTCAACCATTTAACTCTATAATATCGTTTTCAATATTTACCATCCATATATCTTGCGATTTACTAAGATTCGAGCATAATAACGCTTGGGTTGCTTGGGTATTGTTGGCGTGATCAGTTCTTGGCCGTTTAAGAAGCTAAACACAAGCTCAAACCGAATCTTGGTAATTTTTGCTTCATTTTCTCCGATTTTCCAGAAGGCAGACTTCATGGGTGAAGTCTCAATAGTCAACTGGGGGTTAGTTTTGCAATTGACTTTTTGGGTCTCAGACTTCACGATTGAACCACGATGAAGTCTGAAGTTCTCCTTTGAAAACAAAAAACGGTGTTTAGACTTCACCGTCGAAGTCTGCGTTACAGGGGTTCTTAGTTTCTGCAACATTGACCGTTAAGTCTGACTTTGTACAAAGACTTCTTCTGTGAAGTCTGCGAAAAAAGGCGGTTAGTTTTGCAATTGACCGGAACGAAGACTTTTTTATCGAGACTTCATCTGAGAAGTCTGGCGTGAAAAAGGGGTTAGTTTTGCATTTGACCAAAATTCCGAAACATTGACTATTTGTAGACTTCTCGTATGAAGTCTACAACCATCGTAATTCTGGAATTTAAAAATAATTTTTTTGGTCAATTGCAAAAGTAACCTTTTCTAAATAGACTTCTCAGACGAAGTCTCATGTAAAAAGTCAAACTCTGGTCAATTGCAAAAACTATACCCTACTCTTATGGGTAGACTTCGCCGAAGAAGTCTCTGAAGGCAAAAAGACTTCATCTAGGAAGTCTAATTACGTAATAGACTTCCTAAATGAAGTCTATTACCAAAAAAACTTCCTAGATGAAGTCTACTAAAAAGTCAAAACTGTGGTCAATTGCAAAACTAGACCCCAAACTCGTATAGACTTCTCTGACGAGTCTCCTTGTGTTAGCAGAACTTCGCATTGTGAAGTCTGCTCAAAAAAGCAAAATCTGGTCAATTGCAAAATATAGAACCCGTGCTTCAGACTTCAGGGCGAAGTCTGCTTCAGATAGCAAAGCAGACTTCATTGGAGAAGTCTACTAAGAGACTTCGCCTGTGAAGTCTCTAATGATAATTTTAGTAAAAATGCAATTTTAGCATATTTGTAATTAGTTTTTTTTTTTCTTGTTCCTAAATGTGTGTTACGTATGGCTTTTTGATGTTTTAGAAATTTAAACTATTTTAATCGCATAATTATTTTTTTATATTTTTCTGATCTTATTAGGTGTTTAGGTTATAAATTTAGACTTCACGGGCGAAGTCTGCTTCCGATAGCAGAGCATACTTCATCAAAGAAGTCTACTAAGAGACTTCGCCTGTGAAGTCCTTAATGCATAATTTCAGTAAAAAATGCAATTTTAGCCTATTTGTAATTAGTTTTTTTTCTTGTCCTAACATGTTTGTTACTTATGGCTTTGATGTTTTAGAAATTTAACTATTTTAATCGCATAATTATTTTTATATATTTTTCTGAATTATTGGGTGTTTAGGTTATAAATTTAGACTTCACAGAGGATGTCTGTGCGTAGGACTTCGTTCGAGAAGTCTCTTGCACTATTTTTTAAAAAATGGATTTGTATCATATATAATATGCATTTTTGAATTTTAAATTTTTTACATGTGTATTAGTTATTGTTGTTGTTTATGTATGAATTTCACATCTCAATGTCTTATATTTTCATCTTAAATCGATTTTACGAATTCTTTGATTAATATTTTCAACAGACTTCACCTTGAAGTCTTACTGTGAAACAAAACTAACAGTTTTGCCTTTGTGTTGTTCAAATGTCTTTCAGAAAATGGTTCACTGTACCTTGCTGTCTTTTGGAGAGGGTGATGAGAGACTGTTAAGTGGCATTTTGAGGTGGATCATCCCAAAGGAGGGAGAATGTTTTTCTTGAGTGATTCTTGTACACACCGTGAACTCATTGAGATAGCACTAGCAGACTATGAGCTGGACAAGAACGACTTCGTCAAGTTAACTTACTCGTGTGTCGAATTCAATGTTGCCATACTAAACAGGACACAGATGTCTTACACCACCTATGCATGTCTCAAATGATAGATAAAGTGCCGTCTTTGGTTCAGTTATGTAAAACGCATTGTTGTACGCCTTTGCGTCTCGAGTCGTTTGGTATGGCTAGTGGCAATGAGGTGCTGGTGAAAGTGTTGACGAAGACCCTTCAGGATGTAGAGAGAGTTTGAAAACGAAGATATGGAAATCTGATGGGTGGTGGAGGTTAACGTCAACGACGATGGTGATGATGATGATGATGATGCGGAAGAATCTCATGCTGGTGAGGTTAAAGAAGAATACCTTGAGGATCTATACTGTGTATGGGAAAGTTGAGGATGAGGATGGTAGTGAAAATGATGATGAGGCGATAATACGTGTCTTGTTGCGGAAGGTGGCTTTGTTGGTGAAGGCCCAAGATCCAACATGACATGGTCAAACGGTATCTATACGACTGTGAGTTTTCCTACAAAGGATGCGCTTGTATCCGAGATGCGGTTGACGAACTATAATGTCGAAAATTCACGTTCAAAGTGCATGAAGTCTACACAAAAAGTGTTCGTAGCCCATCTGCGTGTGCTGAAAGGATCAATGGCAGGATTAGAGCGGCTGTGAAAATTGAACCAAAAAGGTTTTGGCGTTACCTTGTACAAAAAAGATCATACTTGCAATGTTGCAGACCAAAATTTCTCTGAGAGTAAAGCAACCTTACAAGTAACGATAAAAAAAAAAAAAAAGTTATCCTATAAAGTCTGAGAGTGAAGTCTGTGACTTCACTCTCAGACTTATTACAAGAAGTCTCACCAGGTCCAAAGCCATATTTCTGGGAGTCATAAGCACTTGTACCAGTGTTGTGTTGAGTGTTCCTTAGGTTTTTTCTGCTTCAACTCCCTTTAAGAATAAAGTTACCACACACATTCAAAATTCACTCGTCACATTAAACTATGTTTAAAAGTTTATTAAATAGTGCAACTTAACGGGCAAGGTCGCCAAAGAAGGCAGTCAGCTTGGCTTTTTTGTCCATGGCAATAGGACTAAAAGGGTCATAGCCATTTGCCAGGCCGAACAACCAGCCTCCTTGCAACTTTTCTTATCAACCCATCTTCTTAGCTACTTAAGCCATTGCTGCTTTCTCCTTCCAAGTTCTTGTTTTGCCCTTTTTGCTTTATCAAACTCTGTATCTACATCTTTGGAGTTTCTACCAGCACAAACACGCCTTCACTGCCTCGCATAGTTTGAAGCAAATTTTTCCAATGGACAAACAAACATCTTTTTATTGCAAAAGCCACAAACAAACATCATTCTAACATTTTCCAACAACAATCCAAAATAAGAGTTTAAACATGCCAACAGAATTTCACATCATCTGTGTCACCTGACTACTCCTGGCAGCTACTCTTTTACTTTTCCCTCTGCCCCTGGGATTCGTTGGGATAAGGTTTTGAAGACTAACCCTTCCTCAGGTTGATTTGATTTGGCTTCAGATTCAGCCTGCTTCTCTAGAGGATTCTCTGTTCACTTCCTCGGGTATATTCTTAAATAGCTCCGCTGGTGAACTTATCAAAAAGCAGAACTCAGACCGTCTACTTTTGTCAGTGAGTAAGACAATCTTCGTTCCAAGCTCAACCAACTGCCCCTTTCAACTCTGCCTCAAACGTGTTGAGTCGAGTGTCAACTACATCCTTCGACGCATCACATATGCGCTGCTCAAATTCAGGGGATAGACGAGCTTTCTTCAAACTACTCTCTTCAGAGCTTCTAGCTCTTCTTAAAACCATGATAAGGCTCATCCTTCACCTCATCCTTCACCTCTGCCTTCAACTTCAAAGGAACCTTCACCTTGAAGTTTGTGATCAACTCACCGCTAGACCGCCAGTGTCATTTACTCCACTTGCCAAGGGTTAATTGAGAAATGTCCATACATTGCTTTCACAATGTTGACAATTCTCTCATCCTCATTATCCTCATCCCACTGTGGGAAACATCTCATCAAATGGTTTTTCACAAAGCTGTAGACTGTGGCTCTACAAACATAAAATGAATAGAGAGGAGATCAGAGAATTATAATAACAGACACACACTGTGTTGAAGGAGCATCATATTAATATAATAACAGACATACCTGCTTGAGGATGCCCAATTCTGAGGTTTTTCCTCCCTCTTATCCTTTGTAAGATAGACGAGTGCGCCTTGAGAGTCAATCGGGCTCAGAGTGGGTTAATGGGATAGATCTCTGACCTCCTTTTGCTAAGTCTGGTAGGGCAAAAGTAAATCCAGGACCTGCAACGCTTGGACAAATCGCGTGGATTGATAAGTCCTGGTGATATCAGCAGTCTTTCACCAATGAAATCAGAATATTGAAAGCTACTCTTCCCCAAGGGTATGCAACAAACTTGTCCAGATCCATCACCAACCCTAGCAAGGTTCATATTGATGCCCTGATGGTGAGGGTGAGCATCAATGCAGCTGCAAGGATGGCTAGAAACCCCAACCTCACTCGATCTTCCGAACTCCATTGAGCAGAGCGTGTACACGGGTGATTACCAAGTCTTCATAGCTTGGTCCAACAGCCACATCGACTCCAAGCTTTGTCCAAAAATCCTTCAGCTCATCCTTATCTCAGTCTCAGGCTACAGATTCATAAGGTTTTCAACATAATCGCAGTTCAGCGCGGGTGATGTGTGCAAACTCATTAAAGAGAATCTCACTGGGACTGCACCAACTAGGCTCCAAATCTCCTGCTTTATATGGCATACAAGTTGGGAAACTGAGCACTATATGGACCAGCCTTGATTGCCCACTGTGATCCCCTTCCGTGGTACATTAGGAAGACACCAAGAGGGGTAGTCCCAAAGCGTTCTCCCATTCACCATGATTAGTGCACCCCAGACAGCTGTAAGAAGCTTAGGTGTTCTGCTTGTAGTAGCCTATACTCTTCTCAGGCGCGGCTTCAGCACCTTTGGTGAAATGCCGAGGTGAAACTGAGGCATATCGTGAATAGCCTCCTTAACTTCGTATTCAGATAGTGTCGCGCGAAAGAGCCATATTCAAACCTATGTCACAGAAGAAACGGGAAAGTTAGATAATTTTGACGTGTGTACGGACTTCGCCGGTTGAAGTTCATCATATAGACTTTCCCTTATGAAGTCTCCAACAAATCTACGTAAAACAGAAGGAGACTTAACTGAAATTTAATTTAGTATCTAAGCTGCTTACAAGATGTGAATGAAGTCTTTTGCCGTAAATTCCAAGAAACTCGCGTAATAAATAAAATGATGGGTTTGTGAGAACAGAAAAAGACAAATAAGCAGAACAGTTCAGAGAAAGAAGTAGAGGCAGCTGGTCGTCGGTAGAGAGTGTGTCCGTCGCCATGGGATTTCTCCGGCCAGAAAGAGTGTTGTCTTTGAGAGAGTTGTGGGTTTTCCCGCAGGAGGAAGAAAATCGATAACTTACGGCGAAAGAGGAGAGAAGAGTAAGAGACAGCGGCGCGTTTTTTAGAATTCCGGTGACTTTGGTGTTTCGGAGAAGGAAAAGAGCGATGAAGATTTCTTAATTTTGTAGCAGATGGTAACTTTTGTTTAACCTTAAACGTCTTTTCAGTCTTCGAAATTTCTATCTTGACAGACTGTTAAATTTTTAAAATTTTTTAAAATTAGATTAAATATCGGTTACGTAGCAGACGAAGTCTATTGTAGACTTCGCCAAAGAAGTCTATCGATAGAAGTATGCGTTGTGAAGTACGGTCGTGAACGTCTATAGTCTGTCATTTTCAGACTTCATTTGGAGGACTTCATTACAGACTTGCGTATATTTATACCTGTAAATTGTTTATGCCAAACCGGTAATGTACAGTCTACACTCGTATATTTTTTTTCCCAATTTTTTTCCCCCCAAATTAGATAAATCATGGGACTTACAGAGGAGTCTGGTAGCAGACTTCGCCAAACAAAGTCTCTTATAGAAGTCTGCGTGTGAAGTCTGGCCATGAATCTATAGTCTGCCATTTTTCAGACTTCATTTGGAGACTTCGCTAACAGACTTCGTACATTTACAGCGGTAAATTGTTTAGTAATTTTTGTTTTTTTTCCCCCCAAAATTTTTTTCCCCCCAAAATTAGATAAATCGGTGACTTTACAGAGGAAAGTCGATTGCTCGTTGAAGCTGCGTGTGTAGTCTTCTCATGAAGTCTATACAGATATACTGAAGAAGTCTGTAACCCTTAAACAAAACATTAAAGAACAAGAAACGCTTGCAATTTTTTTTTTTTTAAAGTCACGTCCTTGAGATAAGATACGTCCGTCTCTTCAGTTTCCCATCTATTAATCTTTTCAGTTCCTTAGTAATCATTCCACCTCCATAGTCGTATTCATTTCTTCTTCAATGCTTTTATCTCAGAAACACAAAACTCACAAACTAGAAAAACAAAAACCTGATGGATGCTTACAACCTTCTAGCCGAAGCAAATGAAAGAGACAATGCAAGCAAAACAGATTGGTGTTTTAAAGTCAAGATTCTCCGCGCCTACTCTTACTCCGTTCTCAATGTAGGTCCCTACTGGTCCTACGTATTAGTAGATGAAGCGGTAAGAGATATTCACTTACATGCAGAAATGCAGTCACATAATCTGACAATACAATACTTTGTGATGCTTCTTTTATGCAGGGAACTAAGATGGAGTTTGATGATTACTCCAGAACATGTGCCCGCGTTCTCTGGATTGGAGAAGTATGAAGGGCACTGGATGAAATACAGAATGTAGCAGTACAGCTAGGATTCGCAACATTCCGTGCAACAAACTCTCATTTCAAACTTACAATCCAGTCTATACCCAGTATACAAAGACTGGAATCATAAAAATCGATCCTTTGAACGACGAGCACTACTTGGATTTTTAAGTTTGACCCAAATACGTGACATCAAACCAAAACGAACGTTGCTATAGGTATGCATGCAAAATTCTTAACCCATAATTTATATGCATGTAACTTTATTTAACTAAGGGAGAACACTTATGATGTAGTACTATGCGGCATGCTCTGCAACACATGCCCCCTTCAAGAGAGTCCACTTGGCCGTACATTTTCAAAGAGTGTGTTCACATCAAAGATGCCATGTAAGTTTAAACCAAACAATAATAATACCATGACGAAGCTCACCGTATTGTAATTTACAACCACCTTTTATTAATCATAATAGGGACAATATGTTAAAGTGTGTGGCAACCGGTGAACACGCTTATAACTTCTGAATGGCTTTAGGAACAGGAGGGGTGGAGCGGTGTCGTAGTGCTTAAATTATGGAGGATAAATCAGTTCGCGCGTAAGTGTGTTATTACTACAGTTTAACATATCGTAATTGATCTAGACAATACCAATCTAATTCCCACAGGTGGTGATGATGACACTTGGCTGGAAACTGAAGAAGGCTTATCGGACATTTTGTTCGACCAGCGATGGAAGAGGTTGAGATTTGAGAGACGACTTCTTGATGTTTGATATGATAGCAAGATACAGGGCAATTGTCCCCTAGATAGGGAATTTATCTATCTAAATCTTTGTTTAAGAACATAAGTTATTTATAATATATTTATTTGAATTTCATACGATAACAAAATCTTACAAAGAAGTCTACGAAGAAGACTAATATATTTATTTTACAAAATCTTACAAAATACATACGATAACAAAATCTTACAAAAAGACTAAATATATTTATTTGAATTTCATCAGACTTCTACAAAGAAGTCTACGATAACAAAATCTTACAGACTTCACATGCGAAGTCTACCGTGAGACTTCACCCGAAACTCGAGAAGTCTGTAAGCCCTAAACTCTAAAATTCGAACGTTTAATTCACTCTTTGTTAACAAATACTAACATTTGACATCAAAAATAGTATTAATATGTTCAAAATCTTAACAACTATACGAAGGATCGCCATTTTATATCAAAAACATATCAATCTAAGTCTAACCCTAAAGATATATGCATGGATTCTTACACATTGGCAAACTCTAACTTATATGCCTCACATGTTTACATCAAATGCTTAGTTTTATCAATTTTTTTTTTAACCTATTCGATCTGATTTAAAATAATTATCTTTCAAAAATTTGATTGAAATAATTTTTTATTCATTTTTTATTATAATTCCACCATTTAATTACGTTTCCAGACTTCATGGTCGAAGTCTGAACCTAATTAAACCGTAGATTTTAAATTATGAAAATAATAAAAAAATAATTTCAATGCAATTTCTTCTTAAGAAAATAAGGATTATCCCAAATATGAACTTTATAAATTAAAATTTCAGAAACTTTCATAAAATTAAGGTTGATTATGTTCTATGCAAATGATTATACCACTTCCTATAGATGAAGTCTGTGCTGGAAGTCTACTGAGAAGTCTCTAACTGGATGTTCTGTATGAATACGAAGTCTCTTGGTGAAGTCTACTCGTGAAGTCTACTTTTAGAAGTCTCTAGGTGTTCTCGCTGTTTTGAGACCAGTTCTTTTTGTATTTTTGCGGTTTTCGAACTTTGTATTTGATTTACAAATCAAGGTTCCAATAATAATTAACATAATAAGAAAAATGAAAGATAATTAACTAATAAGAAATCAAAGTTCCGAAAGAAAATTAACATAATAAGAGAAATTAAATATAATTAACATACAGAGGAAGTCTGTGCTGGAAGTCTACTGGAGAAGTCTCTAACTGGGTGTTCTGTATGAATATGAAGTCTCTTGCGTATATACTACTCGTGAAGTCTACTTTTAGAAGTCTCTAGGTTTCTCGCTGTTCTGTATGACCAATTCTTTTTGTATTTTTGTGGTTTTCGAACTTTGTATTTGATTTACAAATCAAGGTTCCAATAATAATTAACATAATAAGAGAAATTAAAGATAATTAACATAATAGAAATCAAAGGTTCCGAAAGATAATTAACATAATAAGAGAAATTAAATATAATTAACATAAAACTAAAGAAATAAAGTTCCAATCCATTTCAAAAGAAATAAAAATAAATATTGTGTTTTGTTGTCTAAGATGAAGATGAAGAGCCCGATGAAGATGAAGAAGAAGATGAAGATGAAGAAGAAGATGAAGATGAAACTCACACCTACTAACCCAGACCCTGAGATGTCAATGCAAAAATTTTGTCGACCTGGTGAAGTACTCCCTTCGACAATAAATATTGTGTTTTGTTGTCTAAGATGAAGATGAAGATGAAACTCACACTTACTAACCCAGACCCTGAGATGTCAATGCAAAATTTTGTCGACCTGGTGAAGTACTCCTTCACCAGGTCGACAAAATTTTGCATTGGCATCTCAGGGTCTGGATTAGTAAGTGTGAGTTTCATCTGATCTCTTCTCTTCATCTTCATCGGGATCTTCATCTTCATCGGGATCTTTCATATCATCTGGATCTTCATCTTCATCTTCATCGTCATCGTCATCTAGAAGCAATGCTCTCTTCACTGACCGCCTGCTACTCATCTGATATGCGAAGACCGGAAATAGAATAGCTTTGAAGATATGAATAGACGGTTGCAATTCCAGATCTGCGAATCAAATAAAAGATGGATTAGAGTTTTTCCAGCGAGAGAGGAGAAAGAGGAGAAAGAGGAGAAAGAGGAGAAAGAATATCGATAACTTACGGCGAAAGAGGAGAAAGAAGTGCGGCATTTAGAGATTTCCGGCGACGTTTGGTGATTCGAAGTCGAAAGAAGAAAAAGAGCGATGGAAATTTTTTAATTTTTTACCCATATTAACTATTGCAATTTCAGTTTTATCTTGTTTAGTTAATGTAATTTTTCCCCAAAATTTTCCCCCCAAATTTTTTCGCGAAACATTTCAAAATTTTGATTCATTTGAATTTCATCAGACGTCTACAAAGAAATCTACGATAACAAAATCTTACAGACTCACATGCGAAGTCTACCGTGAGACTTCACCCGAAACTCGAGAAGTCTGTAAGCCCTAAACTCTAAAATTCGAACGTTTAATTCACTCTTTGTTAACAAATACTAACATTTGACATCAAAATAGTATAATATGTTCAAAATCTAACAACTATACGAAGGATCGCCATTTTATATCAAAAACATATCAATCTAAGTCTAACCCTAAAGATATATGCATGGATTCTTACATCATTGGTAACTTCTAACCTATATGCCTCACATGGTTACATCAAATACTTAGTTTTATGATAATTTTTTTTTTTAAACCTATTCGATTTGATTTAAAATAATTTATCTTTCAAAAATTTTGATCGAAATATTTTTTTATCATTTTTTAATTAAAATTTCACATTTAATTACGGTTCAGACTTCATGGTCGAAGTCTGCGACTGTTTATGGTATTTTAGAACATAATCAACCTTACATGCTTAAAATTTATGAAAGTTTCAGAAATTTTATTTATAAAGTTCATATTTTAGATAATCTTATTTTCTTTAGAAGAAATTGCATTGAAAATATTTTTTTATTATTTTCTTAATTTAAATCTAAGATTTAATTACGGTTCAGACTTCATGGATGTCATGAACGAAGTCTACTGTGAGACTTCGTTCAAGAAGTCTACTGTGAGACTTCGTTCAAGAAGTCTACGAAGTCTACCGTGAGACTTCGTTCACGAAGTCTACTTCGCGCGGAGGTTAGAACATTAATTGCGGTTTCTGTTTTTTTGTTTGCAAATAAGGGGGTTAATGTAATTTCCATACCCAAAGGTCTAGTTTTGCATTTGTTTCAATTTGAGGTCTAGTTTTGCATTCAAACTCAATTTTGGGTCTAGTTTTAGCAATTCACCCTTTATTTTTGCCATAGGTATTTTTTAAAAAAAACATGATTGCTAAAAATAACATTTGTGATTAACATCTTTTCTATTAGTAAATAAAAAAAACAACTATAAAAACTTATTCCTTTGACCTTATACAATAAATAATGAATTTCAAAAGAATTTTTAATAGACATAATATAAAATAAATATATAAAAATATCGTATAAAAATAAAAAGTAAATATATAAAATGGAAATCCTAGTAAAAATGTAAATGTCTAAAAGTTCTTGATAAAATAAATCTAATTTTAATTCCATTAAATTATTGCAAACTCGTCTCGAAATCCTTCCACATATTGCCTAGAGTCAGTCATTGTTTATCATCTTGCATTTCGACCTCTTCAATCAATGATTGTTGATGGTTACCTTCTAGTTCCCAATTTGCTTCGATCCGATGTTATATTTAATTTCCTTACAAAATTATGGAGTGCCATAGTTGCTATCGTAACTTTTTTTGTTGTTCGAACATCATATCTTGCTCGATCTAGCATTTTCCTTCATTTTTCTTTCCATACTCCAAATATTTATTCTAATGACTGATTAAGATAAAGAATGAAGTTGGTTAAATTTTTCCTTCTAATTCTTGGGCGGTGCTTAATTTTGAAAATAGTTGGGATGATATTTGGAGGTGTGTTGCGGCATGCACAGAGGACTCCATGAAGTTCATCTGACCATCTCGACTCTTTAGAGGCAAGTCGTTGCTTTTTGTTCTTATTATGGATTTGTTTGCCGCTTCTACTTGGTCATTACCTTATGGGTATCAAGGTTTGAAGTGGTTAGGCGTATCTTCTAATTTTTTGTAGAATGCTCTAACTTTTCAAGGTTAAAATTGTTCTGCTACCAGTGACGATCTCGTAAGAGAGACCGTGTGGCATATGACGTTTCTCCATATGAAGTCTTCGACCTGTTTTTTTGGTTATCCTTTGATATACTCCAGCTTCGATATATTTGGTAAATTAATTTGTTAGGACTGGTAGATAACGTAGTTTTTTTTATTCTTTGAAAGATTTTGTCGGTCCCGTTATGTCTATAAACCACCTCATGAAGGATAAGCATCTGTTCATGAAAAGATCAACTTTTACAAGATAGTTTTTGTGCTAAGTACAATAAATGATCTTTTTTAGTATCCTCCTCCTCTTTTATATACCTCGACCTCAGTGAGTTGGACCTTCGACATCTGTAGTAACCTACTTCGACAACTAAATCTTCTGAGTACACTAAGTCGAGGTAGTGTAGTGGGCCAAATATGATTGTATTCCTTTAGAAACATTTTTTTACTCATGGGCCTTAGCAGTGATAAACCCAGCTCAACAGGACTCGAACCTTAAAAAACCACAGTCACCAGATTTCAGCTATGTATACACAACATATGAGTAAGTGGTCCCTCGATTCAAAATCCTCGTGAAAAAACAAAGTTTTCCATAACGTTATGATTTTTTTTTTTTACAATCTGATACTAAATTTTTGGTATCTATGTCATTTTAAAAGGCATTCCCTTAAAACTCGAAAAAATCATATGATTGTCGTAACTATTGATGAGTGAATCTTCGTCGAAATTACGAAATTGCTTTCCCATTTTTGGAGATCTCTTAACAAAAGTTCCATGTTCATAATCCCACATCGGCCTTTACTGAGCATCTATGTTTTGGTAACCCAATCTATATGCTTCCTAGTAATCCAGTTATTTTGACTATTTTCGTCTTGTGTCATTTGCTTCTCTAAACATTCAGAATATAGCATGATACTTTATTTTTTAGATCTCTAATTTATCAACTAAACTTTAAATTTTAAATGATAAAATTACATTCCTATATAAAAATATATCATTCCATAACTCTTAATTATTTTTAGCTAGCGTTCCTTAATAGTAAAATTAAAAATGGTCCAGAAACTATATATTATTTTTTTTTTGCCATTTTTTCTTATTTTTTCATCTGATTTGTTGACAATGTTCTTATTTTAGTACAAAAGAAAAGTAAAAGATTATGATAAAATGTTAAAAACCCTTAAATTTTCATGAAGACGAAGATGGGCCTCTGAGGCCAAGTTGAATAAAGTTCACTGTAACAGCGGCAGACCCCGTAAAGGCTGAGAGAGAGGCTTTGGGTGTATCTTAGATTCTCCGATTTAGGGTTCCGATCATCTTCTTCTCCTAATGGCCGATGTTACTCTTCCTCCGTCTGATTCCGTCGATAACCGCCTCCCTGAGAAATCGACCTCTTCCTCACCACCTCCTCCTCCACCTTCTTCCTCTCTGCCGCAGCAAGAGCAGGAACCTGAACATCAGCAGCCTCCGCAACGCCGTGAGAGAGATTCACAAGAGCGGCATGACGACAGAGACCTTGATCGTCCGCCTAATCGCCGTGACCGTGACCGTTCGCCTCTCCCACCGCCTCGTAGGGATTACAAGAGACGTCCCAGCTTAAGTCCTCCGCCACCGTACAGAGATAGGCGCCACTCTCCTCCCATGCGCCGTTCGCCTCCTAATAAGCGTTATCGGAGAGACGATAATGGCTATGATGCTCGCCGTGGCTATGGGCCTCCGGACAGAAGGTAATCTTCATCTCCTATGCTTGGATCTTCTTTCCTGTACCACATCACTCACACTCACACTTGAATTGCAATTACATCAAACTTAATTTGTTACCGATTGAACTATAATTCAAAGTCATATGGGAACTATGTTGTGCTAGAAGTATAATATTAGTTGCATTGTTGCTAAGCTGAGAAGAGAAAAGTGCATCACTTATAGTTCTATTGGAGATCAAACCACGTTAATTATCCTCTTGTATCAATGATCGTTATATCCCATCGTTTTCGCGATTTCCTAATATGTACTCAATTCTTTTTCTGCATGTTAGATTTGGATATGACTATGGTGGAGGATATGACCGTGAAATGGGTGGTAGGCCTGGTTATGGTGATGAAAGGCCTCAGGGCCGCTTTATGGGTCGCTATCAGGGTGAGACATCTGTTGCTCAAATGTGTTCAAAGTTGAAAAAATCAGTATTACCACTTTTGTATCTGGTTGCATGTCTTGTGAGACATGTTTAAGATGGCTGTCATTGTGCGTGCTTATAAATTGGGACTTCTGGTTCGTTTGACTAGCATAATTCATCATCTTAGCTTCATATTTTTATCTCTATGTGCAGTGGATTGGAAACAGTTTGAGTAAAGAATTCACTATTCTATTTGTGAACAAGCAATCTGTTTATTGTGTAGAGATATCAATATCTACCTTTTTATTGTGTATTACTTTTGGCAGACTGGGAGGGGGGACGTGGAAATTATGGTGATGCTTCCAACAGTGGAAATACTCAAAGGTTAAGTTTCCTTCATCTTTCTTCATTTTTCTTTCGTATTTCATGGGTTTGTTGTCTTAGTCCCAATTCGTATGGTGTGTTTATTCTTGAATCTTGATAGTGGATTTTTAATCCAGTAAATGTAAACTAAGAGTTACGAACTGTCAAATGGTGCCAATGAAAGGAAGATATATCCATTTAGAATGTTGTTTCTTCGATGAGCATATATACTTTCTTCCTTATAGCTTTTGAAAGTAGAGTAAATGTTTGAGAGGTACTATGATCAGACACTAATTAAAGAAATTCATTTCTCAAACATGTGATATTAAGTCTATCGTTGAGTACGAGATACGCCAATATTCTGGTCCAAGTGTAAAACTTTGATCTCTTTTACGTTTAAGATAGTGCCACGCAACTAGTGCAGTTTGTAGACTCCCTTGCTGTTACATCAAACAAATACCGTTGTATTTCCTTTATCCAGGGATGGTTTGATGTCATACAAACAATTTATCCAGGAGTTGGAAGATGATATATTGCCATCTGAAGCTGAACACAGGTATGTTTATTATCTGCAGCTAAGTCTTGTTGGTTAAGCTGTTATATCGTCAATCTGCAGTGGTAAAGCTTTTTTCCTGAGTGCAGATATCAAGAATACAAGTCAGAGTATATCACAACACAGAAACGTGCCTTTTTTAACACCCACAAAGAGGAAGAATGGTGATATCCACTATCTGTTCCCATCTTTTACATTCTTCTGGTATATTCTGCAAGCTAATCTATTAACATGCATATCTATCTTACACGTCCAGGTTGAAAAATAAGTATCATCCAACAAACTTACTCTCTGTCATAGAAAGGTGAGTTAAAGAGCCATTTGCAGCATTTTATTTCGGTTTTAGTGCCTGAATGCTGTAATAACAATAGTATACAGTGATCTCTTGTAGTCTTGGCTTTTTACAGTCTTGGGTTTTTTTTTTCCAGGAGGAATGACCTTGCACGGAAGGTAGCGAAGGATTTCTTACTTGATTTACAGAGTGGGGCGCTAGATTTGTAAGATAATTTCCTTTGCATATACACCATATTTATGATTATGATCACCATTTTGTCATCTCTAAAGCTCACAGTTTCCCTTGATCCCTTCCAGAGGTCCTGCAGTGACAGCATTGAATAAATCAGGCCAGACCAGTGAGCAAAATTCCGAGGATGAAGCAGCTGGTGGTAAAAGAAAAAGACATGATAGGGTGGGAGCTAAAGAGACTGACCTTCTTTCAGCTGCACCGAAAGCACCCAGTTTCACCTCTGATCCAAAGAGAATCCTAACTGACATTGAACAAGCACAAGCCCTTGTGCGTAAGCTAGACTCTGAGAAACGAATTGAGGAAAACGTTTTATCAGGTTCAGAAACTGAAAAATCAGGTAGAGAAAAGTTACACAGTGGTTCGACTGGTCCAGTTATAATCATTAGGGGGTTGACATCTGTGAAAGGCCTTGAGGGTGTTGAATTGCTTGACACACTTGTCACATATCTCTGGCGTGTTCATGGTGTGGACTATTACGGAAAAGTTGAAACAAATGAAGCTAAGGGTCTGCGGCATGTGAGAGCTGAAGGTAAAGGTTCTGATGCAAAAGGAGATGAAAGTGAAAGTAAATTTGACTCTCACTGGCAAGAGAGGTTGAAAGGTCAAGATCCCTTGGAAGTGATGGCTGCCAAAGAGAAGATAGATGCTGCTGCTACTGAAGTCTTAGATCCACATGTCCGAAAGATTAGAGATGAGAAATATGGTTGGAAATATGGTTGTGGAGCCAAGGGCTGCACGAAGCTATTTCATGCTGCTGAATTTGTGTACAAACATCTCAAGCTGAAACACACGGAGCTTGTCACGGAGCTGACTACCAAAGTTCGTGAAGAACTGTATTTTCAGAACTATATGAAGTATGTAAAGTTTTATTCTTGGTTCACTCTTCTGTCGTTTCTGACTGGTCTGTAATGGAGTTTTTATGTGCCATGTGTAGTGATCCTAATGCTCCAGGAGGACAACCAGCCACACAGCAATCTGGCCCGGTATGTGATCTTTTTCTATCATTCAATGGAATGTTTAGTATTCTGTATCTTTGTGTTTTCAATTGTTTAGCTCTGTTTTGAGGTTTACTTATGCGGGTGAAATATACTTTTGACAGAGAGATAAACCTATGAGACGTAAACCAGGCATGGAGAACAGACTGAGGGATGACCGAGGCGGACGCAGAGATCGTGATGGACGTGCTAATGGAAATGACAGAAATGATCGGTCAGAGGATCAACAGAGAGGTAACGGTGGTGGTCCTGATGGTGCAAATTCTGGGGAAGTTGGGTACGATGCATTTGGTGGACAAGGGGGCGTTCATGTTCCTCCCTTCTTATCGGATATAAACCCACCACCAATGCTGATGCCTGTTCCCGGTGCCGGGTAGGTTAAATAAAGATTACTCACTCCCTTGTGATCTTGTTTTCAGAGTAAAATAGTTACTGTGTTTGATCAATGATTTTAATGGTGTCTAAATGATGATGGGGGCAGGCCACTGGGACCATTTGTACCAGCACCACCTGAAGTTGCGATGCAGATGTTCAGGGACCCAAGTGGACCCAACCCTCCTTTTGAAGGTAGCGGTAGAGGTGGACCCGCACCTTTTCTTTTGTCTCCGGCTTTCCGACAGGATCCTAGACGGCTACGCAGGTAATGTGGTTCACTCTATACTATGAGTAGCATAACACATTACTTTGTCTTTTCAGCGAACATAGTTCGGTCATATGAAAAAGAGTGCAGTGTCTCTTAGAAACTAATGTATGAAAAACTGGTGCAGCTACCAAGACTTAGATGCTCCAGAGGAAGAGGTCACCGTTATCGATTACAGGAGCTTGTAGACAAGAAAGGGCTAGAGAGGGAGCTACGGAGATGCCAAGTCTACCCATTCAGGTCAGGTCGGTTAAAGGGAATCAGTGATTGAAGGCGAACTAGCAGATTGTAGCAATTACATGTCCTCTTGTGATGTATTTATTCTTGTTCCTCCCAATTTTCACTCACTAAAGCGTAAAACACGCACTCCATATATTTCCTTATTGCTTTTCATGTGCTTACGAAATCTATTGGACGATCCCATAAAGCTGCTTTATTTCGGAAGTATAGTAATTCTCCATGTCCATCACTCAAACCAATGACTGCCCAACAAGAGAATCACAATAGATCTCAGCCAATGACGGGTTCAATGTCAGACAAAGGATATATACACTTCAAAGTATGGCTTGAATCATGACTCAATGCGCACCTCTACACACTTGCTAAGATGACATGACACTTATACATATGTTACATATAAGATATTGTATCATATTTCTAACATCATCAATCACAGAGATAGTACAGATGAACCCTAATGAGGTTAACAAGCATGTTCCTGAAGTTTAAAAAGTTTTATTTTCTCGTGGTTGTTTCTCTCTTTCAACATCACTTACGTTGCTTCTTTGATTGAGGTTCTGTCTGTAGCTCTCCCTGCAAATGCAAGATACCGTTTAGATCCTTAATAAGATAATAGACAGACTAAGTAATAGTTCAAGAACAGTTATAGGTCGATACAAACAGTTATAGCAGACCCATTAATAATAATTCAGGAACGACTAAGAACAGTTATAGCAGACCAATTATTAATAATTCAGGAATGACTGCGTATCGGAATGAACTTAAATTGGTTGCTATTACTTTCAATCCAACTATCATTGGCCTTGTAAGAAATTGAAACTACTAGTTAGAGCAAAAGAAAAAGGAATTGAAAGGGAGAGTGCCTACAACGATAGATAGCTGCTCACGGATATAGGCCATCGATCTCAACATGGCACCTAGTGTATCACGGGACACCTGAAATTTGACCTCTGATTCTCCTGTTGTTGTCTCGGTATCTTGAAGCTGGGTAAGGACAACAGAATTTTTTTTATTTCACACAGTTAAAAATCTGTAGTTTCAATTAAGAGCACTAATATGGACTATGGAGTAGGACATTGATCTCAGTAAATACCAAAGAGAGCCACACATAAAATAAGCAAATCGTTCTCCTATTTTACAAGTGATTCTCCAATAAATTAATGCATCATGAAAGAAGAAGGTACTACAGCTATTTAGTTCCTCACATGGAAATGACTCCTATGAAGTGGTGAAACAAACGTCTGGAACTATTTACTGATTAAATTCAAGTGGGTTTCAAAAGAACCTTTTCTACGATAGGCAGAAATGAAATTTCATATTAAAGTAGTGACGCTGGTTTGAATTACTGCAAAAAGTATGGCAGCTTAACATTGAACAAGAAAATCCAGATTCTGTAACTAATGAGGGGATAAATAAGTCAAACAACACAGATGTTTCCTGCACTGACGTTATATGGAATCTATGTCAAAACAAACCAAAGACAATCAATAAATTAAAGACTTTCTTCTCGTCAAGTGAAGACTACATGAGAAGCTACAGGCCTATAGTCTAAAAACATACCTTCAAATTGATGACAGCTACTCTATTGGCTGGAGATGAGAGTTGCTCGCTAATGTAAGCCATGGACCTTAACATGGGTTCAAGTGTGACGCTAGACAGCTGAAATTTGACCTCCATGTCCGCTGAGGGAAACTTTCTGTAATCGTGCAACTGAAAACATCATGAAAAAGAATCCTCACTAACGCGGTCAACTACTTTTTTGCAGGAAGCAGTTAAGACTTTGCCACAAAGGCCAATGTCAATTATTCAAATCTTCAGCATCATCATGCTTACAAATATCTAATCTCTTTTAGATGAATCATCCCATCAAGCCAACTTTCAGCAAAAGTAACTGCAAAAACCATACAGATAAAAATATAATGCACACCTTTAAATTGATAACTGCAACTCTACCACCCGGCATTGTATTTTTACTCTCCATCACCCAAGTCATTGATTTAAGACAAGGAAGAACTACCTGTTAGACAAAGTAAGTCAAATTACCACCCAACACCAATAAATTCAAAGGAATAAGTCTGTGAAAGGTTTCCCTGGGTACCATATTCTCAGGAGCACCATCATCTCGGTGAAGCGACACTGGTGCCATACGCGGCAGATTCAGATCAGCAACAGATAGAGCTCTGGCCCCACCATCGTTAAGGTTAAATCTGCGTATCATTTCATCCTGGCGCGGCCACAGCAAAGGGGTTGTGTCAGCAGCTGATAGTGAGGTCTTGTCACCACTACCAATTCCACTACCATGTGAGCTAGGAGGTACAGCTCTACCTATATTTCTTCTGACAACTGAAACCTTCTTCCCACCTTCTCTGAGTACCCCTAAAGCTAAATTATAAGCTTCAGCTGTAACTGCTCCTTCCTCAGCATACTTGATGGCCTCGCGACATAAATGATTATAGCGGTGTATCAAGCTATCATGGCCATTTTCACTGACATGCTCATCCAACTCTACCATGCTCTTGGCATTTCTTGTCCACCGTCTCAAAATATAATGTGGTGGCAAAGTAAGTATATTTGTCACAGTAAACACTGTCAAAACATGTCGGCAGAGTATGCCGCAGTGCTCAAACATTTGACAGCTGCAGTTTGCTCTCATTTCAGGATAGCAAAACGTGACTATATAAGCTTTGTTGTCATTTTCAAATTTTGCAACCCTAAATGTGCTGGTAGTACCATCATCTTCAATTCTATTTGCAGTGTGAGCGAATGTTTCTACCAACTCTTCCTGGAACTTTCCAAAAATTTTCCTTGTGAAGAGATTTGCAGCCTGATTCTCCATGGGCGATGGCGTCTTCAAGACTGGAGGCGTGTTGACAGTGTCAAGATCTGCTTCAATCTCCATCTCAAACCAGCTCTCCATAGCCCTTTCGTAAAGCCTAAAGAACATCGGAAGGGTTGTCTGCTGATTCACATATCCATCGAAAAAGGAACCCGAATAACCTTGGCTAGGAAAAACTGCAGCAAAAAAAGAATTCCGGAAGTAAACAGGTACCCACTGAGCTCGAGCATTATATAAAGAATTAAGCCATTCATGTCTTCCTAAGTCATACTTTTCAATGATGGAACTCCAGGACGATTCAAACTCCTCAATCGTTTCAGTGAAGTTGATACAATTATATAGCTCCACCTGAAAACTGGGATACGCAAGACACACATGAGCCAGCTTTTCCTGACCTTCTCTTAGCACATCCCACTTATTAATACAGTGACGAGCACCTGGAAATACCTGAGCAACAGCAATCTGTATGGCTCTATCTTGATCAGTTACCAAAGAGATGGGCGGTTGGTCTCTCATTGCTGTTAGAAAAGTCTTAAATAGCCAGATAAATGAAGTGTCAGACTCGTCCAAAATCAGTGCACAGCCAAATAGTATATTCTGACCATGATGATTAACCCCAGTAAACGGGGCAAAAGGAACCCGAAACTGATTGCACCTGTATCTTGTATCTAGGGTGACTGTGTCACCGAAATGAGTATAGGCAAACCTAGATCTCGAATCTGCCCAAAATACATTTGTCATCTGATTATCTTCATCAAGCTGAATCGCATAGAAAAAGCCAGGATTCTCTGCTTGCATCCTCTTAAAATACTCCAACAGATTAGGTGCATCCCGTCCAATTGTTCTCTTAGTGTTTGTAGCCATAGATCCATAATTTACAGTTCCTACGCCTCTATTTGAATCCTTAGACGCACTTCTAGAACTTCTGTTATTAGACTCTAGGGGAACGCGATTTCCATCCATAGAAACATACATCATACCACTAGGCACATTCACCCCTTCTTGATAATTAGATTTTTCTGAATTGGCAAAATGCCTACGAGGCCGAAGACAATGAAGCGTATTAGGACTTGCCAATCCATGAGTATGCTCTTTAACAAAATTTGTCACAACCCATTTATCCTGACCTTTCATTTCTATCCTAACCATTGCATCACAGCTCTCTGCAGGCCTCCTTTTTGACCTTTTGCTACTGCATACAAAATCCCGAACATTAACAGACCCATCAGTTTTCGGAAGGGACTTGGAAGTAAAACCAAGCTGCCTTGAATACTCGTCATAGAAAGATTTAGCTTCTTTTTCTGAACTAAACTCCATGCCAACACATGGCTCTGCAATACCAATCTCATCTTGAACTCCCAACGAATTCTCGATGTTATTCGGTCCACTGCAATCACTAGGTTCAGCATCTCTATCATCTCCCATCCCATGATTCCCCATTGACACACCCTCTTCAACCAAATGAATATCCATATTCTCACTAACTGAGCACTTCCTAAAGAAGTTCCAATTTCACACAACTGTTTCTCATCTTCATAGTCTATAGACTGCATAAACAAAAGTACCACTAGTGTTTGGTAAGAAATCAAAGCACAAACAGTGTTTGTAGATTAAAAAAAAATATTTTCCAACATGAACTACATGTAGAAGGAGGACTCTGCATCTATCACTCTCCGATTGTTAAATTTTTCATCGATTAATTTTAGGCATTATTAAGCAGTAGCGTTGCGATACAAAGAAAGCAAAGACATAAAAAAGAGAAGATCTTACGTAAGTGTTGCGACGAACCCAGAAGAATCAAAGTCGTGAAATTGGACAATTCGGGAAAATTGAGAAGCTGTTTCGTTCAGATTCGTGTAAATTAAACTCGTGCTTGTGCAGTCGTTTGAGAGGAAGAAGACATTGAAACCCAAACGACGTCGTTTCGCGGAAAAATAAAATAAAATAAAAGTAACGTAGTGATCCTAAATTTTGATTAATTAAATAATCCTAACGAAGTGATTAATATATGTGTGATCCCATATAATTCTTACTCGGTCATACCCACTCTTTCGCATCCATTGTAATTTCGACATCTTTGTATAATTCATAGAAGTCCCTGCTATGCAAGAAAATCAGAGAGACAGATGTTTGGCTATTTATCATTATGATCATAACATGTGTTTTTAGGTATGGAGGATTAGATTATTACCAAATATGCTCAAGTAAGAACGCAGCTTGAAACATGCCTTGATATTAATAAGTACTCACAAATACACAACAAACAAAAAGTTTAATATATTAAATTAATTTATTATATTGGTTCTGATTGCATAAATGTAAGAAGTATATTAAATTTTTCCATGCACATTTATATAAATGTCCAACAGATTAGTAAGCAGAAGAAAATTACCGTTAAGTGACTGAAAATTAGGAGGAACAAGAAATACAAATAGCCATAATCTGCTGGCTCGCCTTCTAACGCTGATTCCTTTTGACCCAACCCGACCCGAGTGGAGGTAGACTCAGCATCTCTCTAGCCCTCTCTTGTCTACAAGCTCCTGTAATCGATAACGGTTACTTCTTCCTCTGGAGCATCTAGGTCTTGGTAGCTGCACCATTTTCTCATACATTAGTTTCTTAAAGACACTGCACTCTTGTTCATATGATTGAACTATGTTTCATAGAAAAATGAAAGCAATGTATTATTATACTCATAGCATATAGAATGAGCCATGTTACCTGCGTAGCCGTCTAGGATCCTGTCTAAAGGCCGGAGACAAAAGAAAAGGGGCGGGTCCACCTCTGCCGCTACCTTCAAAAGGAGGATTTGGTCCACTTGGGAACATCTGCATCGCAAACTCAGCTGGTGCTGGTACAAATGGTCCTAGTGGCCTGCCCAAATCATCATTCAGACACCGTTACAGCTTATTGATTAAACACAGTAACTCTTTAAATTCATTCTGAAGACAGGATCATGAGAGAGTGTAGTTACCCAGCACCAGGAACAGGCATCAGCACTGGTGGTGGGTTTATATCCGATGAGAAGGGAGGAACATGAACACCACCTTGTCCACCAAATGCATCGTACCCAACTTCCCCAGGATTTCCACCATCAGGACCATCATCATCACCTCTCAGTTGATCCTCCAACCGATCATTCCTGTCATTTCCATTAGCACGTCCATCACGCTCTCTGTGTCCGCCTCGGTCATCCCTCAGTCTATTCTCCATGCCTGGTTTACGTCTCATAGGTCTATCTCTCTGTCAAAAGTAACCCGAAGTAAAACTCAAAACAAAGTTGAACACGTGAAACCCAAAACTACAGAGTACAGATTAGTAATCATTCCGTTAAATGATTAAAAATATATATATATCTTGTACCGCGCCAGATTGCTGCGTGGCTGGTTGTCCTCCTGGAGCATTAGGATCACTGCAAATGAGACATGATTTTATCATTAGGTCCTTCATAAATGACAGTAAGAGGAGTCCAAGAGAAAAACCCTACATACTTCATATAGTTCTGAAAATACAGTTCTTCCCGCACTTTGGTAGTCAGCTCTGTGACAAGCTCAGTGTGTTTCAGCTTGAGATGCTTGTACACAAATTCAGCAGCATGAAACAGCTTTGTGCAGCCCTTGGCTCCACAACCATATTTCCAACCATACTTCTCATCTCTAATCTTTCGGACATGTGGATCTAAAGCTTCAGTAGCAGCAGCATCTATCTTCTCTTTGGCAGCCATCACTTCCAAGGGATCTTGACCTTTCAACCTCTCTTGCCAATGAGAGTCAAATTTACTTTCACTCTCATCTCCTTTTGCATCAGACCCTCTACCTTCAGCTCTCACATGCCGCAGACCCTTAGCTTCATTTGTTTCAACCTTTCCGTAATAATCCACACCATGAATACGCCAGAGATATGTGACAAGTGTGTCAAGCAATTCAACACCCTCAAGGCCTTTCACAGATGTCAACCCCCTAATGATTATAACTGGACCAGTCAAACCACTGTGTAACTTTTCTCTACCTGATTTTTCATTTTCTGAACCGGATAACACGTTTTCCTCAATTCCTTTCTCAGAGTCTAGCTTACACACAAGGGCTTGTGCTTGTTCAACGTCAATTAAGATTCTCTTTGGATCAGAAGTGAAACTGGGTGCTTTTGGCGCGGCTGAAAGAAGTTCAGTCTCTTTAGCTTCCCACCTACCATGTCTTTTTCTTTTGCCACCTCCAGCTGCTTCATCCTCAGAATTTGGCTCACTGGCCCTGCTGGATTTATCCAACGCTGTCACTGCAGGACCTCTGGAACAGATAGACGAAAACTGTGAGCTTTAGAGGTGACAGAATGACGACTATAGCAATGGCCAAGGAATTGATCTTACAAATCTATAGCCCCGCTCTGTAAATCAAGTAAGAAATCCTTCGCCACCTTCCGTGCAAGTTCATTCCTCCTGAAAATTTGAAAGGAATATAAACAGTTGGAAACATTTTTTTTGAACTACAAGACTGTAATACCCAGACTACAAGAGATTAGTGTATAGTATCAATATCACACCAATCAAACTGTGGGAAATGCTCATGATTTCACCTTTCTATGACAGAGAGTAAGTTTGTTGGATGATACTTATTCTTCAACCTGGATGCATAACATACATAAGCATGTTAATAGGTTAGCTTGCAGAATATTCCAAAATCGTGTAAGAGATGTAAACAGATAGTGGACTTCACCAATCTTCCTCTTTGTGAGTGTTAAAAAAGACGCGTTTCTGTGTTGTAATATACTCTGACTTATATTCTTGATATCTGGATCAGGAAAAAAAGGTATTACCCCCAGCAGCTTTACACGACAACTGAACCAAGACTAAGTTGTAGTTATAACCATACCTGCGTTCAGCTTCTGATGGCAATATATCATCTTCCAACTCCTGGATAAATTGTTTGTATGACATCAATCCATCTCTGGATAAAGGAAATACAACGGTATTTATTGTTCAATGCAACAGCAAGAGAGTCTACAAATAGCACTAGTTGTGTGCCACTATCTTAAACGTAAAAGAGATCAAAGTTTTACACTTGGACCAGAATATTGGTGTTATCTTGTACTCAACAGAAATAATGGAATAGAAAACGATGACTTTAACATCACATGTTTCAGAAACGATTTTCTAGTAGCTACTCTGATCAATAGTGTCTCTCAAACATTCACTCTAACTGTCAGGAGCTATAAGGAAGATCACACATATGCTTCATAGAAGATAGACAGTTCATAACTCCTAGTATACATTTGCTACATTAAATATCCACTACCAAAAATAAACACACCAATGCACCATAGGACAAAGAGAAACCCATAGAATACAAAGGAAAAAGAACAAATATGAAGGAACCTTAACCTTTGAATAACTCCACTGTTGGAAGCATCATCATAACCTCCACGTCCTCCCTCCCAGTCTGCCAAAAGTAATACACATTACAAGGTAGATACTGATATCTCTCTTCAAAAAAAAAATTGCTTGTTCACAAATAGAGTTGTGAATTAGTTACTCAAACTGTCTCCAATCCACAGCATATAGAGAGAAAAAATATGAAGCTATGACTATGAATTATACTGGTCAAATGAACCAGAAGTCCCGATTTATAAGAACGCCCAATGACAATCATCTTAAACATGTCTCACAAGTGCAAAAGTGGTAATACAGGTTCTCTCAACTTTAAAAAATATTAAAGAAAGAGATGTCTCACCCTGATAGCGACCCATAAAGCGGCCCTGAGGCCTTTCATCGCCATAACCAGGTCTCCCACCCATTTCACGGTCATTTCCTCCACCATAGTCATATCCAAATCTATCATGCAAAGAAGCAATTTGAATACAGACTAGGAAATCCCGAAAACGTTGGGATATAACAATCATTGATACAAGAGGATAACTAACGTGGGTTGATCCCCAATAGAACTATAAGTGATGTATTTTTCTCTACTCAGCTAAGCAATACTTCTAGCACAACACAGTTCCCATATGACTTTGAATTATAGTTCAATCGGTAACAAATTAACTTTGATGTAATTCCAATTGAAGTGTGAGCAATGTGGTACAGGAAAGAAGATCCAAGCATAGGAGATGAAGATTACCTTCTGTCGGGAGGCCCATAGCCACCACGGGTACCGCCACGGCGAGCATCATAGCCATTATCGTCCCTCCGGTAACGTTTATGAGGAGGCGAGCGACGCTGGGGAGGAGAGTAGCGCCTATCTCTGTACGGTGGCGGAGGACTCAAGCTAGGACGTCTCTTGTAATCCCTACGAGGCGGTGGGATAGGCGAACGGTCACGGTCACGGCGTTCGAGGTCTCTGTCGTCACGCCGGTCTCGTAAATCTCTCTCACGGCGTTGCGGAGGCTGTTGCTGTTGTTGTTCCTGTACCTGCTCCTGCTGCGGCAGAGAGGAAGAAGGCAATGGAGGAGGTGGTGAGGAAGAGGTCGATTTCTCGGGGAGGCGGTTAGCGACGGAATCAGACGGAGGAAGAGTGACATCGGCCATTCGGAGAAGATGATCGGAACCCTAAATCGGGAAATCTACGGTTTATTCGACGATACACTCCAAAGCCATTCTTCTACCTTTACTACTAGTGTGAAACTCATTCAATTCGGCCTATATCGGGAAATCTACGGTTAGAGGCCCATCTCAGTCTTCACAAAATTCAAAATTTTCTTTTGTAATACCTAGAAAACAAATTTAACCTAAGCTACAGTACTTTTCTCTTTGCTTCTATGTCAACAACTTAATATATTTCGTTGACTTAGGGTTTGAACATTCTTTACGAACTATAAAACTACACGAAATGTTCGTGCCAATTTATATGTCTTAGCATTAGTTCGAAGAGATATTAAAGATATCGAAAAAACAAAAAAAACTCATTTGTTTCTCGATTTCCTTCAAATATGTAGGGGTCGCCAGTTTTTTTCTCCCTCCACTAGTTGCATTCTCAGCATTCTTACATATACTTTTGGCTTCTCTATAAAACACTATAAATTTTTTTTTCCTTTACAAACCTACATAAACTTTCAGATTCATTCCAATTAGTACCTATACTTTTAAACTTTAAAAAACTCCTCTTAACCGGATTAAACCCTTAAATCGCGTCTAGCGGATTGCGTTTAAGGTAATCCGATTAGCCGATTTAAAACGACGTAGTTTCGTTTCTTTACTTGTAAAAAATCGAATTGGACAAAAAACGACGTCATTTGGGGATCAATCGAGAAATCCCCAATTCAGAGAAATAGAAAACTAGGGTTTGGGGATTTTGGAGATTTTTGCTTTCTCTGATCAAAAGCGTGAAATTGGAGAGATCTTGTAGCGAATTTCCTTTACCAAGCTATTCAAAATGCCAATTGAAGAGTTGATTTATCAAAGTGATTCGGATGACTCCGATTTCAACGAAGACAGTGATGGTCGAATCGGGTCAGAGGATTCCGGTGAAAGCGACGATGACAACAGAGGTGACAACGGAGATGACAACGGAGGTGACAACAGAGATGACAACGGAGATGATGGAGGAGATGTTGATAAAGTTAGTGAAGCGAATCTGGAAAGGCAAACAAAGAAAAGAAAGAAGCCTTCGTCTGCCGATGATGGAGAAGCGGTGTTGCATTACGCATTTTTCACTAGTTTTGGCTATAGGTAAGACATTTTGCCCAATTCGATTTTTCAAAACGAAACTACGTCATTTTAAATCGGCTAATCGGATTACCTTAAACGCAATCCGCTAAACGCGATTTAAGGGTTTAATCCGGTTAAGAGGGGGGTTTTTAAAGTTAAAAAATGTACAGGTACTAATTGGAATGAATCCGAAAGTTTAGGTAGGTTTGTAAAGGAAAAAAAAGTTTATGGTGTTTTATAGAGAGGCCAAAAATACAGGTATGAATGCTGAGAATGCAACTAGTGGAGGGAGAAAAAACCGGCGACCCAATATGTAGTAATAGCTGGCAATTTGACATCATCTTCACCATGTCGGAATAGTCTATTGTAGAATCTAACTCATGCTTATGATCGCCAATCATGCATTTCATTACCCAAACAAATGTTTCTACTTCTGTATACAGAAAAGACATTTCATTACCCAGACAAATGCTTCCACTTCTGAATGCAAAGAAGACAGATTCCGTCGAAGGTTGGTAGCTTTCACGGTGGACGCGTCGTCAATTGGTAGGGTACAAAACTACCATATTCCTGAAAAATTGTCACTCTCTTTCCAAAAGTCATCAATAAAACATCGGTACCATGGAGAGTCTGTAACCTTTGACCCAATTATCGGAGAACCCTAAGCTTCGCTAACAACTTCCATTTTAACTAAGTTCCAAGATTTAACCTAAGCTTTCTGATAATTGAAAGTACCACTTGAGTGTCACTTTTTTATTTATTTATTTATTCCAAAATTATTAACTAAATATTGAAAATAAAAAAATATGTAAGTATTCAAATTTCTCTTTCAATAGTTTGTGAAGTCAGTCAAATAAACAGTTGACTAACCTCCATCTATATCAATCCTGATTTAATATATATATATATATATATATATATATATGTTGTTCTATAAAATCATTTTTTTTAGAACCATTGTAAATACTATGTTTTTTTTTTTTTGATCATTGATGAATCTCACATAGTTTTTTTTTTTTATATCTCTCATAATTTCCATTAAAGTTAGTGTTTTTATAGTTTGTGCATTGTCATTTTGAATATGCATTTTTTGATCAACTGTGTCCTTTTTTTTTAAACATCATTTGGATCAACAAGGTCTGACACACGTACACCATAATCCTTACTCCATAGGGTAAAGCGACTATCTGGAGTTGAACACCGGTAGAAAATAAATTACATATAAAATCAATGATTTCTTTTTGTTTTCCAGCATAAAATCAATGATTTCTATTCATGTCTATATAACTAGTCATTTTATATAAAATAGTGATTTTCTATTCCAAATTTCAATTTTTTTTTTAATTTCACCATCTTGCAGTAAAATTTTATTAACAATTCCATCATAATAAAGAGAATTTTAATGGATAAAAATAAAAATTTTTATATCAAAAAATAAGATGTGCACAATATGAATTATATATCTTACTTAGAATAAGAAAAATAAAAACTACCAAAACATAATTAGCAAAAAAATGAAAGTTCACAAGAATTTAAACCCAATATTTTTTTTAATTATATTGTTTTCATTTGACATAATCTCATTTTATTATATAATGCTTGGTTTTTAAAATTTGTTTTCCTATTCCGCAAGAGAAAAATGGTTATAAAAATAAAATAAAATAGAAACTACACGTGTCAAAATTTGATCGGTATAGTAGCGATTATGTCAATGACTAATTTTGAGATATTAAGTTTTAAATAATAAAATAGATTATTGCTAATAAACTTTGTTTGTTTTTCTAAACGTCATAATAACTTTTAAATTTGAGTTAAATATATTATAGTCATTTATATAAGAGAAATTGCACTACATACCCTAAGGGGGATGTATGGACTGAACATTTCAAGAGATTTAGTGGGATTTATATATTTTAGAATTTTGAGAGATTTGAGTGAGTGTTTAGAGGATTTGGTTATTTGTTAGAGTTTTTAGGGGATTTTATATTTTAATTGATTTGGGATTTGGTGAGACTTTATTATTTACTTTGGGTGATTTTAAGATACCTTTAAACAAAAAAAAAAAAAGGAAATTGCACTAGTGATAAAAAAAAAGACTTGGATCTATATTGTATAACTAAGATAAAATTTGGTTTCATTGTCAAAATATTCAACTACAAGAAAGCTTACGTCAGTGGCAAGCAAAAGGGTTTCAGGTCACCACTTATGTGTGCGACGTTTCTTATCGTGACCAACAAGAAAACTCATGGCGATCGTTTCTTCTGTCTTCCAAGGAACACTCAACATCCTCGTGAGTATATGTAAGCTTTGATCCATATAGGAAGTGATTGTGTTGTGCTTTCTTATGTTTTTGGTTTGGATCTATATAGAAGGTAAACAATGTGGGAACGTGTATAGCCAAGTCGACCTTAATGCATACAGTAGGAAAGAATAGACATTTTTTCTTGAAACTGTTTGCTTTTGTTTGTTTTTTCGTGATAGTTTTTGGGGATTTTGTTATTGTTGAGATTTTGTATAGCTCAGATCAACTTGCCATTGTTGGGGTTGGTGAACAGGTTTGTGCTTGATAAACATTTTTCGATAATTGGGTTCGATCTTGTTTGATTGAGGAAATTTTCATATATATAGGCTTCTCTAACTCCACGGCATCTTTTGTTTATTCAAGACCACAACGGGTTCAACTTTTAGGGAATTGAACTTTTTAATTGCTATACTCGCTGTCCGTATGAACAAGAAAAGGTTTGTTACCGAATTTATGACTTCTGATTTTATTTTTGTTTGTCTTTTGAGAGTGAATTCATGGTTCTATGATTGAATATTATCATATGTGTTGTTGTGCTGCTAGAAAAAACATTCGTTTACGACTTGAATACTCTTGTTATGCTTGATATTATCAACACTGTGCCAAATCCAAAAGGTATCTCATTAAGTTTTCTTCATCAATCTTAAACTTAATAGTTAGTTATAAACAGAAATATAAATGTCTATCTTCGTTCAGGCCTATCTGCACTCTCTCCATGTTTTGAAGGCTGCTACTTAGCTGTTCCAGCTAGTGCGACGAAAGGATCTGTTTTGGTGTATAACATCATGGATTTGCATTCTCACATTGAGGTTTACTAGATGCTTCACCTAATTTTGGAATAGAAATTTGATTTCTGAGTTGCTTACTAGACCTATTTATCAACTAACTCGATAGTGTTGTTTCTTTGTTAGTTAAATTTGATTACAGATCGATGCACATCGTTCTCCACTGGCTGCGATTTCACTCTCTTCAAATGGAATGTACATTGCTACAACATCTGAGCAAGGAACTCTGATCCGAGCCCATCTAGTTTTGGAAGCAACTAAGGTGAATATTTGCTCTTTCGATAGATCACCATTTTATTTTTCTACAGATTCTTAATCATTTCTTTCTTCTGTTTGCAGTCATGTAGTTTCAGGAGAGGAACAAACTCATCTACTATATATTCACTATCTTTGAATCATCGACCCAACTTCCAAATATCTTAATTGCAACGAGTTCTTCAGTCATGCCTTCTCTTTAAGGTTGGCCATAAACCAAAGGTGAGGATTTTAGAATCACACTCTTACTTCCCTTACATATTAGTGAGATTCCTAACTTTCATATGCTTCTCAGGAGTAAAAGGTCTACTAGCTTTCTTGGATCAGTTCTTCCTGACATCGTGAGTGATGCACTAGAATGAAGACGTATTGGTTTGCTCTAATTTGATGCACCAGATTCAGGGGAATAGTACACAAGTAGGGAGGAATTACAAACTGGACGATGCAGCCACTGGAATCGATACATCACATGAACAATGCTTGATCCCGGAGAGCTTGCTTTAATGGACGTTGATCATCTTGTAGAGAAGAAGAAGATTTAAGAGGAGGCAGAAGATATCATCGGAGAGATTGAGCAGAAGATTATAGACACGGTCATGAGAGAAATTGTGTCCGAATTGAGTCTTAATCAGAGATGGGCAAAACACGACATCGAACAGGAATTGAGGCTCCTCTACATGGATATTCAAATTCCAACACGATGAAGCAATCGGTTTTGTAATAAGTGGAGATTTCTGATGTTGAGGAGAACAAAGAAGAGGAGGAATAAGAAGAATAAAAAGCATCACGATAAGTAATAAGCGGTGGGATTGGTCTGAATTTATGGTAATGGAAGCGATTACGAGAAAATTTCTGGGTGTATATTTTCATAGACTAGATGAAGAGACAATTCCTTACAATTTTTTTTTTAAAATCCTTCGAAATTCCACCTCTATAGGTGTGATTGTTTGAGTCATAATTTTTTCAACTAAAAAGTTATAAAAAGTCATCTAAAATCAGTTCAAGTGATTTCTATAAAAGAAATGTGATATTTTGAATAACATTAGATTTGATATGAGTTTTACAAATTGTTGATTGAATAACAAGAGATTGTGAATGATTTTAAATGATTTTACCAAAATTTCAAGTTCAGTAACATAGGATTTGTGGAGATTTTTAAAAAATCATCAGTTGAATAACAAATGATTTTAAGAATACTTCAAAATCTCCTAAAATGCTAAGTTAAATGCATTCCCCTAAGACTTTGAAAGAACTAAATCAAAGAATACATGACAATTCTGTAAATTTTGATGAAAATATTTCCAAAAATGACAAATATACTCCTCTCATCTTCTTTTGGCTTCTTTCTATATTCGACACTCTCTCTCGTCTCGTCTCTTGTTGGCTTCCTTCTCTATTTCACACACTCTCTCACCTTTTGTACATGTTGTCTCCTTTTGTACATGTTGTCTCCTTTTTATTTTGCTTATTCTTTTTCTCTCTTCACGAAAATTACTAAATTAAAGGAGAAACTTGGTTCAAACTTCGTTTATGTGTTATAATTTTTTTTATCACGTTATTTATTTGTTACGTTATAACTAGAAAACATGAATAATTATATAATTTATACATCATATTATATATTAATATACCGTGTTATACATCAATATATATATATATATATATATCATGTTATATATTCGGATATCGCGTTATACATTTATATACAACAATATACATAAACATATCATGTTACGTGTTAATATATTATGTTATATTGATATCCACAAGTTGTGATAATATCAGAATATGAAATTATGTAGCGTAGCCATCATTACGTTACATTTAATGTTCTGTTTTCTCTCTACTATTGACATTGGACAGACAAAATTGCGCCGCTCAAAAGATTTGCTGGTTCCACATTCTGACATAGGTTAAGTGAGTAGCATTGGTGAGAACGTGATATATCCAGACATCCGTTCACGTAACAAGAATACATCATCACCAACATTTAATGTGTAGGCCCCACATTTGAATTTTGTCTGCGCATTTGTCCCCTAGTCGATCGTTTCCTGCTCAATTTTTGGGGTATTTTTGTCCAAAAAATCTCTCTCACTATTCTCTTTTTCTTTATCTGCAAATTTAAAAAATTGGTACCCTTTTCCTTATTCTTTTCAAAAATATGTGTACGTAGATAATTGACTCTTTATATAATACTATGATTTTAGAATGGATCTGCTATGTTTTTTACAAAAGAAAATAATGTAGAAATATGGTTTGGTTTATCATGTTTTATTTTAGTAGAAAATTATTATGAAGCTAATATTAGTATAGGGGGGGGGGTAATTAAACATTTTATTTACGTTAATTAAAAAATTTATCAATAATCTCTCTTTTTCACGCTCCCTATCTCTCTCTCTCTCTATACTATATATATACACATATGTATAAACAACTTTAGGTGAATAAATTTCTTAAGACATATAAAAATTAAGAAGAGGAAGAAAAATCCTTCTCAACTATGAATAATGGTAACTGGTGTCATCATTGTTATTGATATGTGTGTCATATCAAACAAAGTTAGTAAGGTGTTTCCGAAAAATACTATATATATTATCAACGATGAGTTAACTTAGTGGTTAATCTCTAAGTCTTGAAAACGTAGGGACATAGGAGGTCACGAGTTTGATTCACGTTGCACTACAAGAAAACAGCGTTTTACCGACTACAACTAGCGACTAAACAATTAGTCGCTAAAATATGCGACTAATTAGCCACTGTTTTCTGACTATTTGGTGACTAATAAAATTTAGTCGTAACTGAGTCGCTCTTTTACAACCAATGAGCATAGTAGCTATAGTAGTCGCAATTTTACGACCAATTTACGACTACATTTCAGTCGGTAAATTATAGTCGCTAAATAGTCGCTATTTTAGCGACTAAAACGCGACTATTATGTCGGATCGCTTTTTACTATTAAAATATTAAATTATAATCTCATATATACATAATCTCAATTATCACTCATTCGCGATCCATTCTTCCCCTTCTCTCATCATCTTCAAGTCCCTAGTTTCATCGATTGTTCTTCCCCTTCTCTCATCTTTTTTCGAATCTCTAATCCCTAGCTAATTTTCGTGATTGTTCTACAAATCCCTAATCCCGGTTTTGGATTTTTTTTAGTTTGATTTGGCGATTCGGCATGAAACTATTTCAATAGTTTTGGTTTCTTCTTCCTCGTGGTGATGGTTAGGTTTCTTTCTATGATCCTCTTCATGATTTTGTTAGGGTTTCTGAATTTACTAATTGTTTTTTTTATTTACTTTTTGTTTTATGGATTATGTTTCGAATCTAAATCTTGGAAAAACGCAGTCTTTGCCGAATTCAAGAAAGGAGAAAAGGTGAGACCACCGATTCGCAGTGGCGGAGGTTTCAGGGGAAGGTAAGGACGAGACGGTGGCGGTGGCGGTGGTGGTAGATTCGGTGGTGGAGGAGGACAATTTGGTGGTGGAGGAGGACGCTTTGGTGGTTGAGGAGGATGCTTTGGTGGTCGAGGCGGTCGCTTTGGTGGTCACAAAGACGAAGGTCCTCCTATTGAAGTCGTGGGTTCGTCTCTATACTTGACATAGCTTTTACTTTGGGTAATTGCCACCAATGTGATTTCTCCAATTGTGACTTTGATTTCTTCTCTGTTGGATCTATGATTTTTACTCTTTTAAATTGTTGGCTTTAGATGCTTTCTACGAGTTATGCCTCAAATTCATCTCCTTTTTGTTTTTTCATTATCGTGTTTTAGGATCCAAATGTAATCAGTCTGGAAGTGGTTTATTTCTATATGGATCTGTTTTTTATTTCACATATCACATTTGTGTTGTGAATGTTTTCTCTTGCGTTTTGGATAAGTTAGCTTTATTGGTACCTATCTCTTCACACTCGTTGGTGTATTGTTTAATTTAAAGCGGCGTATACTGAATTGGTCGTTATCTTAGTCATGATAAGCATTCATCTTATTCTGTATCTTGCGTATGTTTCTTTGCTTTTCTTCTCTTACTTGTATACCCTGCATTGGTTCCATTGCCACCTTTTTATTTCTTCTCTTCTTTCGCTGTGTGTATTGAATTCTTTTATGACATTTGTCTATCTAAGTTGGTAATAAGATCATGAGAATGAAGTATCCAGTCTTAGTTTATAATTAAGTCATTTTTGATTATTTTCCCATGTGAGACACTTAAGGGTTTCAACCAATGCAGTAGAAATTGATTAAATGTTACCATTACTTTTGATAATCATTCATGACATATATGTATGGTTTATCAGAAAGGGTTAAGAAGACACCAAGATGCAAACCTGGTGGGAAACAGAGCCAGAGGTGGAGTAGTTCGAGTCCTAGCAAATCCAAATGTATAACATTAACCTCTTTTTTGAAGTTATATATTAGCTTTTATATATGCAAAAGAAGATGTTTTTTTCATCTCATGAAATTGGATAAACTAGGATTCAGATAGCGTTTTTTCATCCTGGACACCAAGTCATACTCATGAAATTTTGATCTTCTTGTTGGTTGATTAGACCATTGGTTTAAATTTTCTACTATGCCGAGTGTTCTTGTAGGTATCTCCTCCTCCTCCTCTAGGAAAAGCAAAGGTCAAAAATGAGGTTATCATGGTAGACCCTCTTGAAGCCAAGCGGTTAGCTGGGAAGCAAATGGAAGAGATTAAAGGCAGAGAAAAGCAAATGGAAGATGAACATGTGCTTAACTTGGCACGTGAAAGGGTGAGGGAAAGATTGAGGCAGCAAAGAAGTGCTGAGTCTAGTACTAATTTGTCTAGTTCTATTATCATTTTTAATAATTTAAATCATTTTTAATATTTATTAATTTAACTCATTTTTGTAATTTATTAATTGAAATCATTTTTGTAATTTATTAATTTAAATCATATTTGTAATATATTAATTGAAATTATTTCTGTAGTTTATCAATTTAAATGATTTTTTTAAATTTATTAATTTAAATAATTTTTTGTAATTCATTAATTAAAAATAAAAATAATCATTAATAGTCGCTAAATAGTCACTAAAGATTACGACTATTTAGCGACTAACTCTATCCAAATACATCAAAATCCAGCCAGTAGTCGCATATTAGTCACTAAATTAGTCGCATATTAGTCGCAAAATTGGCGACTACACTACGACTACTGCACGACGACTAAGTGTAGTCGTAAAATAGTCGTCAATTGGCGACTAAAGTTACGACTATTTATTTTAGCGACTGAATATTTACGACTACATGAATTAGTCGCTAAATAGTCGTAATCTACATTTTAGCGACTATTTAGCGACTATATCTGTAGTCGCTAAATCTCTGTTTTCTTGTAGTGTTGAAAAGGGTTTGCTCTCTAAAAGAGAATTATTTAACATAGTTTGGATCTCAACATAAGAGAATTATGGACTTCGAAGAACCTACTAGTCATTCAAAAAAAAAACTATATATTTCAGAAACTCTTTTAGCTCAGACAATGATATTCTCAAAAATCCATTGTAAATACATTCGAATATTATTTTAAGTTTGGAGATAACTTTTTTGGTGAAACTACTTTCATTTGCGAAATAAGGCATGGAGTGAATTTTATATATTATATAAATTTTACGGTATACGAAGAATCTCCATATTTTACTAATTAAATACTGCGGAGCATGCTTATATGATACTAGAGATGAAGGATTTTACTAAGCAGAAAATGGTCACGAGCCCGTGTTAAAGCATGAGTGGTTTACTCAGTGTTGAAGATATATTTGTCTTTCGTGTTGAAGACAACTGAATTCAAGACAAAATTCATATGGAAAATGTTTAGCGTGATGTATATTTGAATTTTCGAAACTATAATTAAGAAAATACCAAAAACTAATTGGTAGAGATCGATGTATTCTGACCAATCCCAATTTACAATATATCGTAAAAGTAATATAATTGTTTAGTTACCCATAAAAGTGTCTTTACCAATTAAATCTTATATCACTCATACTTAAATATACGCAATAAATGAAAATACTAAAATCTCTACACACAAAGTACAAAACGTTAAAAAAAAATTTAAGATGCAAAGGAAAAAGCCAATCACAATAACTAAATGTCTAGATACAAAATGAAAAAAAAAAAATACACGCACAAAGAAAAAGACATATGCATGCATGCCAATCTAGGTTTTACATATGGACAATGCTTTGTCGGAACTACCTCTAGGCAAGCCAATGAAACATTTGACCTTCTCCAAGGTCAGCATCAATGATTCGTAAAGGCTCGACTAGCCAAATGCACATTATGTAGCTGAGCTTTCGAAAAGCTACTAGAAATACTGAAAATTTTAGTAGATATTGGCATATTGCCCCCAAAATAATTTTCGAACTTCACTAAAATATAACATAAATATCAAAAGAAATTTTCACATTACAAATTTCTAAATTCTGAAATTTTAAATTTTGAAAAATTATAGGGATTAATGATGTAATTTAGAAGGACTAATGATGCAATATTCGATATATGCCTTGGGGGCCAAATCTAGCTTTTCCTATATAATGTAACCTATCCCGATGCTATCAATAACATGAATCATTCAGCAATCTCTTGTCTTAACATGGTATCAGACCTCTTTTTGCTGAGATTGTTGAAAAAAAAAAAAAATCCTAAACAAAACAAACTAAAAAAAAAAAACCCTAATACGCCGCTGCTATGACAAATCCCGAAACCGCCATAACCACCACTTCCTGCGCCGTCCTTCAGGCTTTAATCTCACCATATTATCTTCATCCCACCAATAGCACATGACATGTGCAGACGCCAGTTCTCTTGAATGGAGTCAACTACGAAAGATGGTCGAAGCTATTTAGCAACGCCATGAAATCTAAGCGCAAATTTGGTTTCCTTGATGGTTCTCTCAAACGACCTACAGATGGAACAGAAGACGCAGAACGATGGGACATGGTTAACTCCATGATCATTGGCTGGATGTTCGCAAGCATCGAAGAGAGACTTCGCTCGTCGATATCATTAGTTGATAACGCCTCAGCTATGTGGTCGAGTATCAAACGCCGTTATGGCGTGAACGATGGAACCAAAGAGCATCAGCTGCACGCCGATCTCACTAAGTGTAATCAAGAGGAAGATACTGTTGAAGAGTATTTTGCTCGTCTCAAGCTATTATGGGACGCTATTGCCGAAGGAGACAAGGAATTTGTGTGTTGTTGTGGAGAATCCACTTGTCAGGCAATGAAAAAGTACAATAACAAAAATTCATCAATTTTTGATGGGTCTTTCGAGATCGAAGTTTGGTACGTGTCGGTCTAATCTACTTGCACGTATCAGGGATGAAAGCCTTGATACTGTTTACTCTCAGATTATTCAAGAAGAGAGACATCATAATGCCACGAAAGCTGAACAAGAGAAGTCGTCTCCAATCGCTATGGCAGCCTCAACAGATGCATTACTCTCAAAGCAGTCCTTCACATGTACTTATTGCAATCGTACAGGACATGAGAAGAATGGATGTTTCAAACACATTGGATACCCGGATTGGTATGAGCAAAATCCTTCAACCAACATGTCACGCAACTCGAATAGCAATCGTGCTCGTGGAAGAGGTTGGAGCAATTGGGGCCGCGGATCTTCACAACCTCGTGCCAATGCTGCTGACGCATCTACCGGTATACCATCACTTACACTAACACATTGGAATCACCTCGCTGAATTCATTGACTCTCGCAAATCAACTTCTTCTGATAAGCTCACGGGTAACACTGAAAAACTTATATTGTATGGAACTCATAGTCGTTATGATCTGATCATCGATTCCGGTGCATCACATCATATGACTGGAGACATTAATCTTTTGTCTAACCTCTTCAAAATCGCTCCATGTACGATTAAGCTTCCCAACAATTGGATCATTTGGGCTACACGTCAAGGTACTCCTTCCCTAGGAAGAAAACTCATTCTTCATCGTGTTTATTACTCGCCGGATTTAACAATCACATTAATTTCTGTTGCTCAGCTATTACGTGATTTTGCGAGTGCTGTTGTCTTTACTAAACGATTTTGTGTGATACATGACCAAGCTTCGAAGACTTTGATTGGAGCGGGGAGGAACGTGATGGGGTTTATCATGTCGCTGGTGCAGTCATTACTCAAGCTAACCGCACCTACCGAGTTGATAACCAAGACCTATGTGTAGGGATTTTAGACCCGATTTTATTGCTTGTTTATAGAGAAAACGAAAATGAAAAAACAAACGCAGTTTGATAACCGAGTTCACGGCTTAACCGCTATGTCTCGGGTGAGAACCGTCTCTCACAAGATTCATTATAACTCAGTGATTTTCACCCTTACAATCTCTAACTTGAGTTCTTTTTTTCTTTTGAAGGTTCACTATCTATCCTAAACGTCACTCCTCAAGATAAGGAAGAAAAACTAGGCACCCCCTTAACCAAAAAGTCTTCTCTCTTTTCCTTGTTTTACGTTCTTTGTCGATTATCCAAAAGAGAAGAAACATCTTGTGTAATATGGGCTTCTCTTTCTCTCCTTTCTTGTAAACTCTCGTTGGCCCATCATGGCCCCAGTTATTGATTTGTCAAACCCTAGTCAATAATCTCCACCTTGACAAAACACTAACTCCCTTTCGTGTTTCTAGCCGACAACTCCACGCGACTACCTCTTCTTTATCGGCGAGCATCTGCTCTTCCTCCGGCGAGCGTCTGCTCTTCCTCCGGTGAGTTACTCACTTTTTTCCCAATCTGGAGAGATCGATTTCTTCTCGTTTTGATGGCAAAAGACATAAACCAGTTTCAGATTTCATTCGATGATGGCTTGTTACCGTCGGACATCTTCTGAAATCTCCGGCGTGATTCTTCCGATGTCTCCATTGTTTCCTTTGGAGGTCACCGCCGGATCTCTCTTGTCTCTCGTTCGTGAAGGAAGAACAGATACGATGGCGCTTTCATTTAGAGCTTGAAGGCGATGGCGCCGTGACCTCCAACAGCTTCGCTTCTGATCCGAAGATAGCCTCATCCGAACTCGAGATTGTAAATCCAGACACACAGTCGCCGACGTTGATCTTGGAGCAGAGAGTCGAGAGGGTCGACAAGGTTTCCAAATGTGGGCTGGGCCACAAATATTTCCCAGGCCCATTTGTCTATACTGGCCCATCAGCACAATTGGCCCAGAAACTTCTCAAGCCCACTGTTTGTTTGTTTTTTTTTTTTTTTTTCTCAGGCCCAGTGCTCTTCAGGCCCATCTGCTTCAATTCTCAGCCCACCTGCAACAAAACTTTACCAGCCCAATACCACAAGAAAAACCAGCTTCGGCGAGCCTTCTCCGGTGAAGCTGAGAGAATTCCTTATCTCTCCCGTGTTCCTTGAAGCCTCCTAATTATCCCAGGTACTTCTAATTTCTCTCTTATCCTTTCTTGGATACTTAAAAAAAATGAGAATCTTTCTGAGACTTTGAGACTAACCGGAAAAAACAGTTTCTGTTTGTGAAATGTTTCAGGTCTGTCCACGCTGAGCTTCCTGTCTTCTCAGGTGATTTGGACCGTCAACTCCTCTACTTAATTCAGGTACATCTAATCTCTCTCTTGTCTCCGTGACACTTAGAGATTAGGATCTTCTGAATTTGCAGTAATTCCCACCATACCAGTTTTAATTTTTTTTTTTTTTTTTTTTTTTTTTTTTAGTCGTTTTATGATTATCCGAGGAACTCCACCTGACACTTGACTGCTTTTAACACAGATTTCAAACCACTCCACCTGGAACTTGTGATTCATTCACAGTTCCAGAGTCTCCACAGGTAACTCCAATTTGTTTAAACCATTTGCTCAATTCCAACTTTTGAGCATTACTCACAGAAACTAACTCAACTTAATTTTCCTTGTCTTGTGAGGTTGTTGGAGTTACCTGGGCTGCCGCTCCAACTCAGTGGATGTTGAGAAGTTCACAGCAAAGCTGGAACTTCTGACCAGGTACCGTCTTTGTTAGAAAGTCTGATGGATTAACTGTTGTGTGAATTTTGTGTAAACTCACATCACCTTGTGACACTATATCCCGTATGAAATGGAATTTTGTGTCAATGTGCTTTGTTCTTTCGTGATGAACTGAATTCTTTGCTAGGGCTAATGCACTTTGTGAATCACAATGAACCACAACCTTGTCTTGCTTAAACCCCAATTCTGAACACAGACCTTTCAACCAAATGGCTTCTTTCACAGCTTCAGTAAGAGCCATGTACTCCGCTTCAGTTGTTGAAAGAGCCACAACAGATTGTAAACTTGATTTCCATGAGATTGTGTTTCCTCCAACCTTTAAAACAAAACCTGTAACTAATCTTCTCTTATCTAAGTCTGTTGCATAATCTGAGTCTGAAAAACCTTCAATGCAAAACTTAGAATCTTTCTTGAATGTTAAGCTTTGATTGTATGCACCCTTTACATACCTTAACACCCATTTCACTGCTGCCCAATGATCTCTTCCCGGATTTGACATAAACCTGCTTATAAAACCAACTGCAAATCCCAAATCGGGCCTTGAACCAACCATTGCATACATTAGGCTGCCCACATCGCTTGCATATGGAACTCTTTCCATGTGTACAGCTTCTGTTTCCTTTTGCTCTTCTGACAGACTTCTGAGTTTAAAATGAGAAGCTGTTGGAGTAACCACTGGTTTTGCTTCAAGCATGCCAAACGTTTTCAGCACCTTCTCTAAGTAGTTTCCTTGAGACAGAATCAGTTCACCATTCTCTCTATCTCTTATGATGTCCATACCCAGAATTCTTGAAGCCTTACCCATATCTTTCATTTCAAACTCACAATTTAGCTTCTCTTTAAGCTTCTGAATAACAGTCTTACTCCCTGATGCAATCAGCATATCATCCACGTATAACAGCAAATAAATAGCTTGATCAGTTTGAACATCTCTCATGTAGACACACAGATCATGACTACTTCTCTGAAAATTCTGATCTTTCATGAATGCATCAAACCTTTGGTTCCATAACCTAGGAGACTGTTTCAGGCCATACAACGATTTCCTCAACAAACATACTTTGTTTTCTTTTCCTCCTTGTATGAATCCTTCATGTTGACTCATTATGATCCTTTCTTCTAGGTTCCCATGTAGGAAAGTTGTTTTGACATCCATCTGTTCTAACTCATAGTCCATGTTAACAACAATTGATAACATTAATCTGATGGAAACATGCTTAACTACCGGAGAAAATATTTCGTTGTAATCAATACCTTCTTGTTGCAAAAAACCTTTAGCAACTAACCTGGCCTTGTACCTCTGTTTCTCAACTCCTGGAATACTAGGCTTCAGCTTGAAAATCCATTTGCAGCCCACCAGTTTTTCTTTTTCTGGTTTCTGAATTAAGTCCCAAGTATGACTTTTCTTATGAGAATCCATCTCCTCTTTCATTGCATTCTCCCATTGCTTTCTCTTGCTGCTTTTCATAGCTTCTTCATACGACTTAGGTTCTTCTAACTCCAATTCTTCAGCTGCTGCTAATGCATAGGCTACACAATCAGATTCTCCAAATCTCGATGGAGGTCTAATGTTGCTTCTCCTTTCCCTATCTCTGGCCAGTAAGTAGTCATCCAGAGATTGTTCATTTTCTGAACCATTAGCATCATCTGTTTCTGATTCTTCTGAGCTTTCAGAACTTTCAGATGAACTTCCTGAATTTTCTCCACCTTGAGAAGATCCTTCATCTGAATCTGAATAGCTGCTAGAAGGTCCCCTGATAAGAGCATTTCTGAAAGACACTCTTTTTCCAGCCTTTTTCATCATCTTGTATGCCTTGTCAGTTTCTTCTTTGTCTTCACTTGCACCGCTTAGTGTGTCCTTGTACAACTCATTTTCATTGAACACTACATTTCTGCTTGTTGTGCATTTCCCCTCTTCAGATAACCAGACCCTGTACCCTTTAATTCCAAAAGGATAACCCATGAAAACTCCTTTAACAGCTCTTGGACGCGTCTTCTCTTGAGTTACGTGTACAAAGGCTGAACATCCAAATCTCCTTAGATGTCTTAAGTCTGGTTTTGAACCTGTCCACATCTCCTCAGGTAGCTTGAAACCAATAGATGAGTTTGGAGTTCTATTGATTAAGTAGACCGCTGTAGAAGTAGCTTCAGCCCAAAACTCTTGTCCCAATTCAGTTTCAGCAAGCATGCTCCTAACCTTGTCCATAATGGTTCTGTTCATCCTTTCAGATACACCGTTTTGTTGTGGTGTATAGGTACATGTTCTGTGCCTTGTAATCCCAGCTTCCTTACACAAGTTGTCAAACTGTGTATTACAGAACTCTAGACCATTATCTGTCCTTAGATACTTAATTTTCTTCCCCATCTGATTCTCAACAGCTTGTTTCCACTCTCTAAACTTGTGAAACGCTTCATCCTTTGTTTTCAAAAAGTAAACCCATACTTTCCTTGAGAAATCATCAATGAAACTTATAAAGTACTTACAACCACCAAGACTTGTTGGGGTTGAAGGAGAACCCCACAAATCAGAATGTATATAATCTAATATACCATTGGTTGTATGCTGGCCTGTTGGGAAGCTTTGCTTGTGAGATTTTCCAAGTATGCAACTCTCACAAAAATCCAGCTTATGTACTTCTTCCTTTGATAGATAACCTTCCCTGACCAAAACGTCCATGTTTTTCAGACTCATATGACCCAGCCTTGAATGCCATAATCTTGTCATGTCAACTTCAGGTCTAACCACAGCAGCTTCTCCTTTGACTACCTTCCCCTGTAGATAATACAGCCCATCTTGGTATTTTCCAGAAAACACTTTCTGTCCAGCCTTGTAAAAATTGACTACGAAATCTGTTCTTTCATAATTGCAGCCACACTTCTCTAACTGACCATATGAAATCAGATTTCTTCCCATTGAAGGTATGTACCTTACGTTTGTCAATATCACCACGGAATCATCAGGATTGATTATCTTGATCTTACCAATCCCTTTCACTTCGCTGTGAGTCATATTCCCCATCAATACCTTGCCACCATCAAACTCTTGAAGGTCAAACAGGGAATCCTTGTCTGGTGTGATATGAAAACTACAACCTGAATCCATAACCCATTCCTCCTTAGTCTCATGAGGACTAGCCACTAACAGTAGTGGTTGTTTTGGATCTGTTGTAATGTTTGCTGAACTTGATTGTTTATATGCTGAGCTTGAAGGTTTGTTGCTGTACTTGTCAGGACAATCTCTCTTCCAATGTCCTTCTTTCCCGCAGATAAAACAGCCCTTGTTGTTCTTATTGTATTTAGGCCTTGATTTTGATCTGCTTTTGCTCCTAGGTCTTCCTCTCCATGGTTTGCCTTTTCCCTTGTCAAACCGCTTCTCTGTCCTGCCTCTTGTTTCAATATACAGACCTTCAGCTTGTGATTTTGAGTATCTTCCACTTTCAGCTAATTCTCTTTCCTTTGATTTTGCAGCTCCTATAACTTCATTCAGGCTCAAAGTGTCTCTTCCATACTTAAGGGTCTCTTTGAGCTGGTCATACCTATTAGACAATGAACTCAACAGCAGTATAGCTTGAACCTCCTCTGTCACATCTACCCCAATATTGTTCAGGTCTGTTACCAGCTTAAGAAAGTCATCCACGTTCTCATCTATACTCTTCGAATCTGTCATCTTGAAAGTATAGAACTTAAGCTGTAAATAGATGCGATTAGGCAGAGATGTCTCCATGTATAACCTGTTTAGTGTAGACCACATGGTTGCTGCTGTTTCACAGTTTGTGATCTTCCTTAGTACTTGATTTCCCACATTTAGTACTATAAGATCTTTTGCCTTCTCTGACTTTTCAAACTTTACAGGATCTATGTGTGAGGGTATCTCAGTACCTCTCACGATGCCCACAGACACCTCTCTTGCAGCTGCAGCAGCTGCCTCTTCTGTAGCTGGTGGATCTCTGAGCAGCTTGTCATCCTCCAAGATCCCTTTCAGCCCAAGGACACCAAAGTGAGCCAGCATCCGAACCTTCCACAACGAGAAGTCACCAGTTCCGTCAAACCTGTCTACCTTAACCCGTGAGGTACTCATCTTGTAAGTCTTCTTGAACCTCCCTGACCTGAACTTTCTTCTGCAACCTTGCACCACTCCTGGAGCTCTGCTACCACTTGTAGGGATTTTAGACCCGATTTTGTTGCTTGTTTATAGAGAAAACGAAAATGGAAAAACAAACACAGTTTGATAACTGAGTTCACGGCTTAACCGCTACGTCTCGGGTGAGAACCGTCTCTCACAAGATTCATTATAACTCAGTGATTTTCACCCTTACAATCTCTAACTTGAGTTCTTTTTTTCTTTTGAAGGTTCACTATCTATCCTAAACGTCACTCCTCAAGATAAGGAAGAAAAACTAGGCACCCCTTAACCAAAAAGTCTTCTCTCTTTTCCTTGTTTTACGTTCTTTGTCGATTATCCAAAAGAGAAGAAACATCTTGTGTAATATGGGCTTCTCTTTCTCCCCTTTCTTGTAAACTCTCGTTGGCCCATCATGGCCCCAGTTATTGATTTGTCAAACCCTAGTCAATACTATGGCATCGCAGAATGGGCCATCCGTCTACTAAAGTTTTAAATTTGCTTTCTAATATTGGGAATTTTTCAAGTAGCTCTTGTGCTTTGGATACATGTTGTGATGTCTGCTTTCGAGCCAAACAAACTCGTGTTATATTTTATGATAGTTTCAATAAAGCTGAAGATTTGTTTTCATTGATTCATTGCGATGTTTAGGGCCCTTATCGAACAAAATCGACATCTGGGTCTACTTACTTTCTTAGCATCGTCGATGATTTTTCTCGAGCTCTATGGACACATTTGCTTGTAGAAAAATCATCGGTTCCCACCATTCTCAAGAATTTCTTCGCATGGATCGACAGACAGTTCGGAAAGAAAGTAAAGGCAATTCGAACCGACAATGGAACAGAATTCACTTGTATGAAGTCTTATTTTGCGGCAAACGAGATAAATAATCAAACGTCTTGTGTTGACACGCCTCAACAAAATGGTCGTGCGGAACGCAAACATCGTCATCTGAATGTAGCTCGTACTTTGTTATTTCAAGCTAAACTTCCTACAAAGTTCTGGGGTGAGAGTGTTCAAGCGGCGACGTACCTCATTAATAGAACACCAACGCCTCTTCTTGATGGCAAAACTCCATATGAGCTCCTGTTCAATAAGCCACAATTGTATGATCAGATTCGGACATTCGGTTATCTATGTTATGCAAAGAAGGTACGACGCTCTAACGATAAATTTGAAGACCGAAGTGCTCGCTATTTCTTCTTGGGTTATCCGTTTGGTAAAAAGGGTTGGTTGCTTTATGATTTACTAATGGGAAAGAGTTTTGTCTCACGAGATGCAATATTTCACGAAGATGTCTTCCCATATTCGGATCACTTCTCTCCTAATGATGTCATGCTTCAGGGGGAGTTACCATCTTCATTAACCACTTTTAATCCTCCACGAGTATCCGTTATGGATGACGAAGAAGACCCGGATTTTTAACCACCAATTGCTCCACCAGCACATGTTCCAGTAGATTCATTATCTGTGCTCCACTAGCAATAAAGGATGAGGTTGGTGCACTTGAGAAAAATCGTACATGGGATATCGTCGATTTACCTCCAAATAAATATGCTATTGGCAACAAATGGATATTCAAAGTTAAGTTGCCATCTGATGGTACTCTTGAGCGCTATAAAGCTCACTTGGTTGTGCTTGGCAACCGTCAAGAAGAGGGGACGGATTATGATGAGACCTTTGCACCAGTCATCAAGATGACAAACGTCCGCATTTTTCTTAAGATAGCATCTGCGAAGAATTGGGAACTGCACCAGATGCATGTCCATAATGCATTCCTTCATGGAGATTTGCACGAAGAGGTTTATATGAAGCTTCCGCAAGGCTGTCATACAGAAGATAAGAACAAGGTTTGCCGATTGAAGAAATCGTTATATGGTCTAAAGCAGGCTCCAAGGTGTTGGTTCACTAAGCTTTCTACTTCGTTGCTGAATTTTGGTTTCGTTCAGAATAAGAAGGATTATTCTTTGTTTTCTTATCATCGTGGATCGTCGTGTGTCTATGTACTAGTCTACGTCGATGATCTTGTAATTGGAGGCAATGATTCCGCTCGTATCTCAAATTTTAAAGACTTTATGAGCACGTGTTTTCACTTGAAAAATCTTGGAGCTTTGAAATACTTTCTTGGATTGGAGATTTCTCGAAATAAAGATGGAATTACGTCTCTCAAAGGAAGTACGCCTTGGATATTTTCATAGAGTGTGGTTTAACTGGTTCCAAACCATATGACACGCCCATCGAGTAAAATCATACACTAGCCCGCGACGATGGCGATTATTTTGCTGATCCGTCACAATACTGACGACTCGTGGGACAACTAGTTTATTTGGTGATTACCCGACCTGACCTGAGATATGTTGTTCACTTGTTGGCTCATTTATTGGGCAAGCCTCGTCAGAAGCATTGGGATGTGGCTGTTCGCGTGGTTCGGTATCTCAAACGGACACCCATTCAAGGTATTTTCTTTGATTCCAACCTTGATTTACATGTGTGTGCCTACTGTGGCTCTGATTGGTCATCTTGTCCCATCTCTCGTCGCTCGCTTGTTGGATATGTGGTCTTTCTTGGCGAGTCTCCTATCTCCTGGAAAACAAATAAACAAAATGTGGTTTCTCGTTCTCCGCTGAAGCTGAATGTCATATACATATTCTGAGATACAATGGTTGCTTAAATTACTTCCCGTTTTTGGCATCCGCCAATCGCGACCAATTCCATTTTATTGTGACAACAAGGCTGCTCTTTACATTTTTCAGAATCTCGTATTTCATGAGCGCACGAAACACATTGAGAATGATTGTCACGTTATTCGGAATGCCTTTCAAGCATGTGTTCTTGCGCCAGCACATGTTCGCACTACCGAGCAAGTCGCAGACTTCTTAACAAAGGCTATTGGGCGAGTTCAATTTTCATATCTTCTTGGCAGGATGGGAATTCGCAATCTGCATTCGCCATCTTGAGGGGGAGTATAGGAATTAATGATGTAATTTAGAAGGACTAATGATGCAATATTATATAATGCCTTGGGGGCCAAGTCTAGCTTTTCCTATATAATGTAATTTATCCCGATGCTATCAATAACATGAATCATTCAGCAATCTCTTGTCTTAACAAAAACAAAAGAATTCATGAACTAAGGTAGATATCTACTCGATCACGTGAATCGTGAAACTTATTTGCAAGGATATAAGTATTTATGTGAGCGAAAATTCACTTAGTGAAACTACAAACCAAACAAAGATGTATTAATACAATATGATCCTGCAAAGAAAAATGTTCACGTAATGGTACTAGTATAGATATATCCAGATTCGATTTATCATAAATAATTGACACACGTAAAATAAAATTCACCTAACAAAGTCTTATCCTAAGAACAAAGAAATATTAACTGAACAGGACAATCGTTATATCTGCAAAATTGTTGGTGCACTAATACTCTGCTTGCATCCTCTTTCACTAAAAAATGAAAGTTGCGTCAATTAAATTGTATCAAAAAACAAAATGATACTATTTTGATACAAAAATATAGTTTAACATAAATATTTAGTCGTTAAAACAAGTAGTCGTAAAAATAGTCGCCGATTGACGACTATTTTACGACTACAAGTAGTTATTTTGCAATAGTCGTAACGTAGTCTCAAATTTTGCGACTAATTTGCGACTAGTTTGGGGACTACTCAACCACTATAGATGCAGCCGGATAGTTTTAGTCGCTAAATAGTCGTAAGTTTTAGTGACTAAATACCGACTATTCTATGACTAGATTAACGACTATTTGGCGACTAAATGAAACATCAAGTTTCGATTTAGCAACTACTTGGCGATCCTTATGTGACCAGTTGGCGACTAATATACTACCGATTAGTGACTATAGTTGTTGTCAAAATGAGAATTTGGTTTGTTACTGATTTGAAATGGTTTTGTATTTCAAATTGGCGAATTGGTAACTTGTGATACTATATTCAATTGGATCGTAACAAGTAAATTTAATAAACATTTGATTAAAAAAATTCACAAGAATATCTACAAATTGAAACATCCAAAATATTCACTTATGTTTTGGCATACTCCAACAGATTCCAAAACTTAAAAAAAAACTAACAAGTTCATGATTTCAGAAATAGAGAGTGAAATAACCTAAGAAGTAACCTAAAAAGTAGCTTAAGGTGTAGATGGTCTTGTAGTTGGAGATGTTTTGGAAAGATTGAGAGGCTTTGTGGTTGATGCAACTGATTGATTCATCACGAATTCCCAAATTGGCGGATCTGTTTGTCAAATATATTTTTCCACCAAGGACAAGTGCTTGAGCTTGTCCTTTTGCTCAGATAGCTCAGAGTGCTCTGCATCAGGAAGTTTGTTAATTATAAGCAGGCTGCTCCTCGATTTTACATTAAGCTACTTTCAGTGGCTCTTGTAGTGCCACAAACGATGAAGAGTCTGCCGGTTGCTTGCGCTTGCCACTGACAAGAGTCTCCTTGAGGCTTCCAACTCCATTAGGAGTTTGTCTTGAATCCTTCTCAGTTTACTGTGAAAAGTAAGGGAAAAACATTAGATAAAGAGCATGAGAAATTCTAAGATTCTATACATGTGGAATGTGAAAAAGTTACTTTACTTGAAGGAAGATGCTTGTATAGTCATATGATGTTAGCTCTCGAAGTCGTGATGCACCGTCTGAAATATATGAAGTGTCTCCCTTGAGCTCAGACAACTTCTCTTGCACATTCTTCTCACAAGTTCGAGCAATTTTCTCCGCCTTCCGGTCAACACACGTATACGTACCATCTGGCCTTGTGTGTGTCTTAATGAAAACCTTACCAAGACTCACCGTCCTTCCCAATTTCTCTTCATGCAATTAATGTTACAAAAGAAATAAGGATTATGTGACAAAATTTAAAGATTCAATGGTGTAAGAAAAACAAATAACACATTTAAAGTTACTAACCAGTTATTGTTGCATTTGTTGATACGAAGTGGATGTGAGGACCCAGACCCTTACGGTCAGACATACGAGCATTGGAATAGGTGAGACACCTTAGCTTTGCTTCTTCACTATCCTCGTACTCTGTCTTTCCAGAGAGTGTCGTCGATCCATTTAGGTCGCTCTCGCAAGAAAACAATAATTTACAAAAATAACTTAAATATTAAAAGTTGACAAAAAATAAACTTAAATATTAACAAAACGAAATGATAAAATACATCAAAAAAAATATGAAAAATGTGAACAGAAATGAGATAATTCTATATTAACATATAATATGTAGATATTTTTAGGAAAAGTAACTTATCATATATTTAATGTTACAAAATCGTTTTAAAGAATAAAGAAAATTATATGTTCTTTAAAAAATTATAAGGAAGAAATCTAAAAGGTTTTACCACTACAAGAAAACAGGCCATTTGCGATGGACATATACCTCGCAATTCCGTCGCAAATGGCCTTTCGCGATGGATTTTCGAGACTCACCATTCCGTTGCAAATTTCGTCTCGCAAATCAATTTTCGTCGCAAATCCCTCGCAAATTTGCGAGGGAAAAACGTGGTTGCTATCTCGTCGCAAATATAACCCGCAATATCGTCGCAAAATTGCGACAGAAGTGCGTGAACGCATTGTTCATCGTAAAAGTTTTTGATATGCTCAAAACTAATACCCTAAAGTATCTAAGCAGTCGCTATAGTAATTTAGGGGTCGAACCACAAAGACTCAAGATGACACTCAATAGATTCAGAAATAAGAACTAAGCTAAGCAGAATAGATGGAATTAAGAAATAACAAAAGCAAGTAAATCAAGGATATAAAATCAATGGAGGAAAAGCTAGGCTTAGGGAAACTTGCAGGTAAATCAGGATTATCAAATCAATTCAATTGTCAGGAATAGATTAAGCTCCGCTTTCAAACTCGAAACACAGATGTAAAGTAAACCAACTGTCGTTGCGAAAACTATCTATGTCTAAACCTAGAATTCCAAATTCCTTTGCAAATTCATAGAATTTAAACAAGCATTAAAGTTCAAGTTCAATTGTTCACAAAATCCCTAAATCAAATTCCTTTGCGAATAGGGCTTTTGCTCACCAAACACTAGATCAGGCAAATCAATCACACTTCCGTGCCAATTAACAACCTAAAGTCAGATTTTAGTTCGCGAGGCTAAAATCAGCATTAAACTCAAGTCTAGGTGAAAAGCTCTATAGTATATTCCCTAACAATCAATTCAGATCTAACAACTCATCAAATACCCTTAAGTAACCCTAATCCTAACAGGGGATCTACTCAGACATGGTGAATGCAACAAACACAATGAATAGAATAGATATCATAATATAAAAATCAAATAGAGTAGAAATACAAAGAGGTTCAAGAATTCTTCTTTCAAACTCTGTTGCAGAAGAACTCTTTCTCCAGAAATCACAAGGTGAACTCTCATGAGGCTCTCAAAACCTAATTATAATGTTCTAAAACGTTTTGGAATCTATCTCGAAAAATAAGGAAAGCTTCTGAATGAATCTCGGGTTTGTCTCGCGTCCTGGTCACGGGCATCGACCGATGCCATAAGTGGTATCGATCGATGCTGCGTGTATAAGCGCATAATCCTGACAACGATGCAGCAGAAACCAAACAAGTCGGGCATCGATCGACACCAAGGGGTATCGATCGATGCTGAAGATCTGTGTCGATTTCAGAAACTCAAGAGAGTGTCTACTGAAGCCAAAAGTTAGCTGAAGTAACTGTCAGATCAGAGAACACAGTTAGAAGCAACAGAATAACATATAGCCATAAGTTCCAACAAGTTCTGACAAAGAGATTAGACAAGTTCCTAAAAGAAAACAAAACAAAGGAAAAGAAAAGAAAAGAAAGGGAAATGTGAAACCAAGGAACAGAAACTAGTCTGAATCTTCATCAGAATCTGACTCGGAGACGGGGTAGCACGCGAAGGGCCAGCAGCAGAGGGGTCGGCGTCTGTTGAAGACATGCAGCGACAGCGAGAAACAACAGACCAGATGCTCTGAAGACTCTCCACCACGTACCTCTGAAAGGTACTCTTCAAACGAAGGGTGTCGATCGATGCTTCGCAGTGTCATCGATGCTGTAGCTGTGTTCCCGAACGGCTTCAACTCCAGATTGCCTCAAAAGCTTCTCAAATTCTCCAATTAGCTCCATTAGCGCCTAATCTTGAAAGAACATGAAAGACTCTAAAACTAGAGAAAAGAACTCGACAAAAAGGACTTATATCATGGCTAAAACGGGTAAAAACCATGATATATCAACTCCCCCAGACTTAGTCTTTGCTTGCCCTCAAGCAAACAGAAAAACCAAACAGAGAAAGAGGTTTGAAAACATGGACTCACCTTTTTCTTGAGACAAAGTAATGACCATTTTCCAAGCCCTAGTTGTCACCTAAACAGTTTCAGATCGGACCACCATGTACCTTCTCCTTAGGCTGTTGCAGTTTCCCATATCCACCCATTATCTCACAACATCAATCATACTAAATCCTTTCATTGCCGTTTCATCACTGATGTTGGTATTCAAGAACCTTCTAGATTCTTCCTCATGCGATATCGATGACTAGGGAACCACTCAGATTTATCATTTTGGTATTGATTTTCCCTCCCCCAGACTTATCTCTTTTTATGCTTCTTGATTTCAAATTAAGCTTCGCATACACGAATCAAGTTCAAGACGCGGAGTATTGATGTGATAGCCACCTAATCCCCGTTCTCCCCTCTCAAAGTGTCAAAATCTTAAGCGAAATAAATGGGGTCTCAGGAAATGTTCCTACCCCTCGCTTCAGACTTTTGGTGTGATCAATCCTTATCAAGCAGAATAATGGATCACAGGGAATGTCCCTAGCCCTCTACGTGGCGGAAATCATCTCATCTTTTATGCACCATTATGTATTTAGGGGAGAGGTCTACCATTTTTTATTAACGCAATGAGTTCCTTGCCAGATATGCGTGATGAATCAAGCTCAATGATACTCAACCTCAGGAATGAAGTGCAAAATTTGGCTCAGGATTCAGAAGAAATTTGCTGCGGAGACATGGGTGTTTCCTGGTTAAGGTTAGCCTTTGATTTTTCATTAGTCGATCTTAAGCTGGATCTATGACAATGGTACTCAAAAAAACAAAGTCAGGACAATGTCATTCAAGCAAAGGTTCATAATCTCCAACAAATTTTGATCACAAAGTGACGACTGACTGCTAAGAAAAACAAAACCACGTTGTCAGCAACTACCTCCCAGACTTAAACAACACTGTCCCCAGTGTTATCTAAGCTAGAGTCAGTAGGAAAGAAATCAGAAGAACCGAGAGGAATGTAGTGTAAAAACAAACGAGAAGATACTGTGCGCGGGGTATCGACGATACCAATTGCTGGCATCGTCGATACTCGAATCATGATGAAATTGCTTCTCTGCTCGTCCTGTGTCGATTCATACCATACTGGTTACTCGATCGAGCTGGTCATCTGAACCTGCTCCACGTGGAAGACACAAAAACAAAAATGAAAATAAAATACAATAGAGACTTACCAGTGGGTTTGCTCCCACTAGCGCTTGTTTAAGTCATAGCTTGACGGATGTCGGGCTCAAGTGTCGGGTGGTTTCCTGAGAGATGGTGAGTGTCTCTGTGATAAACGTCTCAATCCAAGGCGGGTGTTCATAATTGTAAAGCATGAACTGTTGTGGTTCTACCAAGGAAATGAGGAATAGCAGCTAGGGCGGGTGGAAGATTGGGCGGACCATTTCGTTTTCCTGCCACATTGTCAAAAGAAGCAACAAGCGCTCGACGAGAGTCTCGCGGCTTGCTTAAGCTGTGAAGGAGATGGAAGGTATATGATTGATAACATCCTGTGGTTTTGAGTTTGAGACAGAAGGTGCGTACCTTGCTTTCTCTGAGGTGCTGGCGTCGTTGAGATGTGGAGGTTGCTGCCTTAGAATCAGCCGGTGGGAACGATGCCCGGCTTACCGATACAAGTTTGAAACTCGAATCTCACGCTGTTCTGCAGTGAAGCTCTGAATCCTTGCCTCTAATGTAAAGCATCAGTCTCTAGTAGGCTGGCCTTTATTGGAAATTCCTTCCACGAAAAACTAGGATTGAAAAAGACAGTCCTCACTCCAATCACCAAGCGAATCAGCTCGCTTAGATGCAACAACAAACTGCTCATCAGGAGGTGCAGGGCGGCAGTCGGTGTCGATCGATACCCTCAGTGGTATCGATCGATGCTCCTAGGCTGCTGGTCGAATTTTGGAGCATATCCAGCAGTACCCTCATCTGAAACCTCTGTGGTTGTCCCTCATCCAAGGAAATCTCTACAGAATAAGTCTGACCCTCGATGGTAGATCTCCTCCTCAGCTTGTCCATGTTCAAAGTTCATGACTGCACCACCCAAATCAAGCTTCTACCTGTCTTTTTCTCACATCAATGATGGCACCAGCTCGTTGCCAAGAATGATCTTCCCAAAATAAGAGGATCCTGAGTTCCTCAACATAGTCCAAAACCACGAAGTCTGTAGGGAATCATACAGCCTTCGATCATTAGTGGAACATCCTCTAAGACACCTTCTGGAACTCTTCTGGATTGGTCAGCTAAAATGAGAGAGACATCTTTGCTGGGACGAAGGTAGACATCCCTAGCGGCGTGCAGCAACAGAGAGAGGCATCAGGTTAATACCAAAACCGAGATCACAGAGAGAATGGGGGAACCCTCCAGTTGAGATAGAACAGTGTAGCACAAAGCTTCCGTAGATCTGGTAGCTTCTCGTGGAATTCCTACTTGAATTATGGCACTGACATGTTCAGAAAGCTTTCACCTCCTCTCTTTCCTCGAGACTGTCTTTTTTAGGAGGATTGCACTGATTGTCCTTTGTGAGCAAAGCTGCTTCCTCAGGGCTCACACCGTTGTGTAACCATCCGTCTTAGCCATACCTCTTCAGTGGATGTGAATCTCGACTCCATCAGTCACAGGGAGTTCAATCAGGACTTTGTCCATTACTGCCATACATCTGGCTTCTTCTATTTCCTGCTTAGACTTTCTGGGACGTCGAGGGAAAGGTGGCTTGGGCCTGTGGACTCTCTCCTCGACAATCTCGGGTTTTATCACAATCTTTGGCTCAGTCGGTGAGGGGGTCGATCGATACAGTATGGTATCGATCGATGCTCTGGTTTTGCGTCGCTCTGCAGGATGTATCATCGATACCTGGGTGGTATCAATCGATTCTAACGTATCTGGCTAGAATCACCTCTGAGGTGATTGCATTAACGTGCGCTTGAGCCGTCTTCCCTTTACAGTTGCTGAAGTCTGAGCTATCTGGGTTTTCAGCATCCTGTGATGGATGCTAAGATTCTCAATCTTTCCATTCAGGTCTGTATACATAGCATCCATCTTCCCATTGAAGTCCACTGTCATCTTCTGTTGTCCCTCGAGAATCTAGTTCTAGCATGGCTTCTATCTTACTGTCTAAGGATTTGGGCGGCGGGGTCTGGTAAGAGGAGTTCCCGTAGGTGCGATTGTAGTCACCAAAACCAGCTGGTCTGTTGTTCTGCTGGTATTGAAATCCCTGGCTTGAAAACCAGCACCACCAACGTAGTTAACCCCTCTGACTTCATGCCTCATCAGCAGTGTGGGCAGCTTTCTGTTGCTACCCATCAAGAGATTTTGCACCGAATTCAGCTTCGCGTGCACCTCAGCAATCTTGTGAACCATCAGCACTACCATTCTGCTTCTTCCTCTCAAAATCACATTCTTAGTGTTGTTGCTAGAAGCCAGATTCTCAATCAACACATAAGCGTCCTCGAGATACCTGGTGTTGAAGTTACCATTGCCTTGCAGCGTCCAAAGCCATCTGATACCTCCAATCGATCCCTCTGAAGAAGATACCCAACAACTGAACCTGCGAGAACCCATGGTGAGGGCAGTCCCTCTGTGAAGAACGAAATCGAACCGAGGCTGCCTTGAATGCCTCAGTCTTGAATGCCTCTGAGAAAACTGGGAATCTTTGTTCCTGAGTTCCTCTGACCTCGCATCATCATAGAAGTATTCAGGGAAAGCAGTCTTGGTTTCCTCCCAAGTGGTCAGAGAACCTGGAGGCAAATTCTTCAGCCAGTAAGCTACATCTCCACTAAGAGAGTAGGGGAAGAGCTTACAGAAGAGAATTCATTGGACACTCCATTATATTTATACTTGGTGACCAAGTCCTCGAACCTCTCGATATGATCCATGGGATGCTTCATAGAAAAGACCATGGAACGGATGCTGACCTACAAAGTGTAGTAGGCAGGCTTCAGCTCGAAGTCATTCCTCTGGAAGGTAGGAATACGAATAGCAGACTCGTTGCATAGAACTGATTCCGGTCTGTTGTACTCCCCAAGCGTTCTGGCACGATTTACCCTGGCATTCCCAACATTCCCACGCACAGCTGGTGGAAAACCATATTAGCAACCGTTGCAGGGCAATAACATTACCTTCTGCATCAAGTCTCTGTCCCTGCGCGTCACACAGGTACCCCTGATCTCTCAAAACCCCAGCTTCATCAAGAGCAAGCACAAATTGGATGATTCATCTCAGCTTGTTTCTTTGCTTTCTGATTGTACGCTCTAAATCAGCTAGTTCTTCGTTAGATAGGTTGATCAGCTGCATTGTTCTTGCTTCCTCTGGTCTCTCGATGCTGCATACACCTGAAAGACAAAGGAAAAAAACGCAGTAAAGTGACGAAAAATAAAACAACGAGTATCGATCGATACTGAGGGTATCGATCGATGCTCAGCACTTAGACAAAATCTAAATCGTAAATCTAATGGTGAAATTAGAGTCCCCGGCAACGACGCCAAATTTTGATGTGCTCAAAACTAATACCCTAAAGTATCTAAGCAGTTGCTATAGTAATTTAGGGAATTCGAACCACAAAACTCAAGATGCGACACTCAATAGATTCAGAAATAAGAACTAAAGCTAGCAGAATAAATGAATTAAGAAATGACAAAAGCAAGTAAATCAAGGAATATAAAATTCAATGAGGAAAAAGCTAGGCCTTAGGGGAAAACTTGCAGGTAAATCAGGATTATCAAATCAAATCAATTGTCAGAATAGATTAAGCTCCGCTTTTCAAACTTGAAACACATATGTAAAGTAAACCAACTGTCGTTGCGAAAAACTATCTATGTCTAAACCTAGAATTCCAAATTCCTTTGCCAATTCATAGAATTTAAACAAGCATTAAAGTTCAAGTTCAATTGTTCACAAAATCCCTAAACCAAATTCCTTTGCGAATAGGGCTTTTGCTCACCAAACACTAGATCAGGCAAATCAATCACACTTCCGTTCCAATTAACAACCTAAGGTCAGATTTTAGTTCGCGAGGCTAAAATCAGCATTAAACTCAAGTCTAGGTGAAAAGCTCTATAGAATATTCCCTAACAATCAATTCAGATCTAACAATTCATCAATTACCCTTAAGTAACCTTAATCCTAAACAGGGGATCTACTCAGACATGGTGAATGCAACAAACACAATGAATAGAAATAGATTATCATAATATAAAAATCAAATAGAGTAGAAATACAAAGAGGTTTAAAGAATTCTTCTA
>SMJT01000066.1:608278-728310 GCA_004349715.1 Crucihimalaya himalaica
TCAAACTCTGTTGCAGAAGAACTCTTTCTCCAGAAATCACAAGGTACCCTCTAATGAGGCTCTCAAAACCTAATTATAATGTTCTAAAACGTTTTGGAATCTATCTCGAAAAATAAGGAAAGCTTCTGAATGAATCTCGGGTTTGTCTCGCGTCCTGGTCACGGGCATCGACCGATGCCATAAGTGGTATCGATCGATGCTTGGTCTTCTGGTCGTGGAACTCTCAAACGAAGGGTGTCGATCGATGCTTCGCAGTGTCAATCGATGCTGAGCTTGTTCCCGAACGGCTTCAACTCCTGATTGCCTCAAAAGCTTCTCAAATTCTCCAATTAGCTCCATAGCGCCTATATCTTGAAAAGAAACTGAAAGACTCTAAAACTAGAGAAAAGACTCGACAAAAAGGACTTATATCATGGCTAAAAACGGGTAAAAACCATGATATATCACCATGTCACTTTTAATCTCCTTCAAAAATTGCTCATACGATCTCTCTATCTCCTCCTCAGATCTCAGAGCTCTCTCCCCATCTCTCACATCTCTCTCTTTCCTCAACCGCCCATCTCTCTCACCTCCTCCACGTCTCCCTAACTCATTCCTTCACCGCCGTCTCATCCTTCCACCGCCGCCGCAACAGCCTCTCCGGAGTTTCCTAGCTCGTCTCATTAACCTTATTGTCTCCTCTGTCCTTGTGTCAACCTCTGGCCTCTTCGTTATCTTCGGAAATATGCACAGATCGTCTCTTTGACAATCTCTCACGCAAAGCTCACAGATCCAATTTTTTTTTCTATTTTTTTTAATTATAAGTTGTAATAAATAATAAATTTTATATTAAATAAATCAAAATCTAAATTAAACAAACAAACTTAACTGTTTTATTAACGGATGTTACTGTTTTGTTAACTGACGTAACTGTGCCGTTAAGTTTTGTGACGGAGTAAACAAAAACACGAGTTTGGAGGTGTATAGTGTTAGCATAACATATTTTAAGGTTTATAGTGTTAGTGAAATTCTATTAAGGTTTAAAGTGCATCTTGGTGCCACTTAGGATGTTAAATATTGCGATTTTTCCATGCTTTTTTGGGAATCTTTGGGTTAAGGAGAGGAAGACTAACCCCACCAACAACTGTAGTTAATTTGGCATCAGAAAGACCATGCTTTGTTGGATCTTCCGGGTTCTCTTCCACTTGCACATGCTCTTTCTTCGTACCTCCACTAATGAACTCCTCAAAAGCAGTTGCCAAATCGTCTACCATGTCCGACAATAAGCCAATCTTCATACCAAAATCAATCAAGTGCTCCTTCACCACCGCCTCAAACGTGTTGAATCGAGCATCCACCGCACACTACAACACATCAACCAAGCGCTTCTCAAAGTCATTAATAGAAGAAGACATACAAGCTTTCTTCAAACTACAAGAAGCTTCTAGCTTTCTCTCTTAATGCCCTGCCCCGGCTCATCCTTCACTTCACCTTCACCTTGTTTTCCTTGTTGTTTGAGGGCAACACACCTACGGTTGGCCAGTGTTCTTTTTGTCACCTCCAAAGAGTCTTTGATAATTGTCCAAGCATTTTTTTCACAGTGTTTTCAATTCTCTCATCCTCACCATCATCATCCCACCGTGGGAACATCTCCTCGAGGTCCTTTCGGACAAAGCTGCAGATGGGGATATACAAACATAAAGATGAATGGAGGGAGATCAAATAATACCATAACAAACTTGTTGTTTGAAGTCTCAGATGACAAAACAGATTTCAACTTCATTTGTGAAGTCAAGTCTGAATTTATTTTGTCATCTGACATTTGAAAGTGGGTAAAGCTGATAATATACATGTTTGAAGATTCCATTCTTGAGGTGTTTCCTGCCTCTTGATCCTTTGTAAGCAAGCAAAGGTGGCGATTGTTTATCGGGGAATGGCTCTTCCATCTCGGTTGCAAAGTTCGGTAGAACAAAGAAAACCCAAGACTGCAACGCTTGTACAACTTCATTGATGTGATAAGTCTTGGTGATATCTGCAGCCTTCACCGAAGAAATCAACTTCTTAAATGCTACTTTTCCCCAAGGGTAGCCAACAAACTTGTCCAGATCCATCACCAGCCTAGCAAGGTTTACATTGATGCTCTGAGAGTGTGGATGTGCATCAATGCAGCAGGCAAGGATGGCTAGATAGCCCAACCTTAAGCGATCATTCGAACCCCACTCAGCACAATGTCTAGACGCTGACACCAAGTTTCCATAGCTTGGTCCAACCTCCACACCCACTCCAAACTTTACCCAAAACTCTCTCATGTCATTTGTGACCTTAGTCTCAGCCTCCAAAATCATAAGATCCTCTTTATATTCACAGTTGAGTAGGTGATGTGTTCAAACTCGTGAATATAAATTACGTCTGACTGGGGTTACACCAATGAGACTCCAAATCTCATGCTTCGTTTTACATACAAGTTGGAAATCGAGCATAAAGTGGACCAGTCTTTATGCCCATGCGATCTGCTGCTCGTGGTACATTAAGAAGACAGCCAGTTGGGAAGTCCAAATCGAATCCCATTCATCTTCAGATAGTACACTCTTGAAAGCTTCAAGAAGTTTTGGTGATCCGCTGTAGTAGTCTATGCTTTTGTCAGGCTCCGGCTCAACATCTTTGGTGATTTGCCATGGTGGGAACTCTGGCTTTGCTTCATATTCTATTATTGCGCCTGTTGTACCCATATTACAATCCTTTGTCATAACAAAACGAAATGGGAAGTTAGATAACAGTGAATTGTATGAGACTTTGCATGTGATGTATGTGTTATAGACTTCACATGTCAAGTCTGTGTTGGAGACTTCACTGGTGAGTCAGTGTTGGAAACTTCAGAGATGAATTCTTGTACACTCTAGTAACAATAAATCCGAGTTTGGAAAAAAGGAATAAACGAAGAGACAAAACTAAATTGGAAGGTGCAGACGCGAGCAAGCACATCGATTTAAAGATGATTGTCATAAGTGAGATTGAAGATGAGTGTCGTCGGTTGCGAATCCTAGATCTGTGAATCAAATAAAGATGGAATTAGATATGGAAAAGAAGAATTAGTGATTACCTTTGACGGTGATAGTTTGGATAAAGTGTGAGAGAGATAGTCGTCAGTTGGTGTTTTCGGCAAGAAAAGCAACCCTAGTGGACGCTGATGGTTCGGAGAAAAAGGGAGAGAGAGAGAGTCCGCGTTTGGTGATTTCTTGCGGGAATAGCAAACCCTAATAGTCAACAGCGTCGATGGTTCAAATATATATAGAGAGAGAGAGTGTCATTTCTTGTATTCCGTCGGGGAGGAATATCAATTATCTTCGACGGAGATGGTTTGTAGAGAGAGAGATAGAGAGACTCTTGGGAGAGAGATTCAAGGTTTGCTGATTTCTGGCGAGAATAGCAAACCCTAATAGTGGACGGCGGCGACGTTTCGAAGAAAGAGAGAGACAGAGTTGTTTGGTGTTTTTAACCTAGATTAATTATTATAATCTCTTTAATTATAATCGTTTGGTTTGATATACGATTATTTCAAAATGAAGAAGTCCATGTTTTAATCGATCAAACCTCGAAAGAAATGAGGTCTCAAATTTTGAGGAAAAGATAATTGCATGTCGACGAGGCTTGATAGCATGGACTAAAGAAAAGAGATTTAATAGTGACAAAAAGATTGGAGACACTCAGCAACTCCTAGAGGAAGCACTCTCAGCAAATGTACCTAACATCGATATAATCACAACATACAGTATTATAGTAGAAATCTTAAGTAGGCGTACAAGGAAGAGGAATCATTTTGGAAGTAACGAAGCAGAATTCTCTGCCTATAAGAGGGGGATAAAAACTCGGCTTTTCCTTTCATAGCACATGAGGTAGATGAGCTTTAAATAGGCTAACAGTGCTAGAGGATGAGCAAGGAAATTCTTCATGAAGAGAATGAATTTACGAGGCTAATGTCGGACTATTTTCGTGATATCTTCACGACCAAGTCAGTAGGCGATTTTGAAGTGGTAAATAGCATACTTTCACCACGTATTACGCAAGAGATGAACACCAACCTTATCTCTATCCCGACTTATGAAGAAATTAGACTAGCTCTCTTTGAGATTAATCCAAAAAAGTGCCTGGGCCGGATAGTTTCTCCACAAGTTTTTTCTAATCCTTTTGGACATCCCTCAGAGATGATTTAGTAAAAGAAATTCAGAGCTTCTTCATTTCATGTTCCTTTCCACTCTCTCAGAATGAGACTAATATTTGTCTTATTTCTAAGAGTTATATCCCTAAGAAGGTCTATTTACAGACATATTGTCTTGTTTAATGTTTACTACAAGATTGTGGCAAAAATTCTCAACAAGGGACTCCAGCCTATCCTCCCAAGTTTGATCTCTGAAAATCAAACAACTTTTGTTCCAGGAAGGGCAATACCATAAAATGTACTTATCACCCATGAGACACTCTATTATCTCAGAACCTCTAAAGCTCGGGTCTATGGCTCTATGGCGGTAAAAACAGACATAAGCAAGGCATATGATCGCATAGAGTGGGGATTTCTCAATGCGGTCCTAAGTAAGTTGGGATTCCATCATGTATGGATTAATTGGATCATGGAGTATGTCACCATAATTTCCTGTTATTCTATTATCAATGGCGTGCCTCAAGGGAGAGTACACCCTTTTGAAGGATTAAGACAAGGGGATCCACTCTCTGTTTAACTATTTATCCTCTGTACAGAGGTCTTACTGGGATTGTGTCACCGAGCTCCAAGCTGAAGGTCGTCTCCCTGGCATTCGTGTATCTCTTCACAACCCAAGAGTGAGCCATCTCCTCTTTGCGGACGATATTATGTTCTTCTACAAAACTTATCAAACTAACTGTGAAGCGCTTTCTTCAATTCTCAAGAAATAGGAAATAGTATAGGGACAATGTATTAACTTACAGAAATCCTCGATCAGGTTTTCATCAAAGACCCCCATAAACCAAAAAAAAAAAGTTATAAGAGAGCTCATTCATGGAACTCTAGGTTCTTATCTCTAGCGGGTAAACAAGTCCACATAAAATCCATTCTCTCCGTTTGTAAACAACTACAATCGATACTTACTCTCTTTTGGTGGGACGATAAACCGGATGTTTGAAAAATGAGCTGGATTGCTTGGGACAAGCTTACTCTCCCCAATAATGATGGAGGATTAGGTTTCAGAGACTTAGAAGCTTTCAATGTTGTCCTTCTTGCCAAGGTTGGGTGGCGTTTAATCCAGGCTCTTGATTCTCTCTTTGCAAAAGTTTTGCTTGGGAAATATTGTTACGATTCTTCCTTTATGGAAGCAACTTGCACTTCTAACCCTTCTCATGGGTGGCATAGTATTCTCGCTAGTCGAGAGATTCTAAAGTTGGGTCTTGGATGGCGTGTGGGTGATGGATCGAGTATTAATGTCTGGCGAGAACCATGGCTTTCTATCTCTGAACTGTCAATCCCGGTTGGTCCAGCTTCACTTGACACGATGGATTTATGAGTTAAGGATCTTAAAAGGCCCCTCAAACGGTTGGAACTGGGAAAAGATTTAGATGATTTTACCATAGTATGTGAACATTATTAAGCGCATCCCCACAAGCTCTATCAAACGTAAAGATAATCTAAATGGGATCCCCGTGAAGAAGGGGACTTATTCTACAAGATATTGCTTTGGGTTAAGGACTACTGTGACATTAAACCAAGCTGAAAAATAATTTAATTGGCAAAGTGTGATTTGGAGAGTCGAAACTTTGCCGAAAATTCGGCAATTGATGTGGAAGATCGCAACATTCTACTCTCGAGTTTTTAGAGCATTCAAAGAATATGGTTAATCTATTGCCTATTGGTATTGCAACGCCACTATTTCCATGGCTATGCTGGAATATTTGAACATCCCGAAATCAAGTAGTGTTTGCCGAGAAGATTTTTACTCCTGAAGAAGTTGTTCCGAAATCGATCTCAGATGTAAAGGAATGGAGCTCAGCTCAAACAACAAAGAAATTTCCTCATGTAGGAAAAGGTACAACAAGTGTTGCTCAAGAACGGAAGCATTATAGTTGCTTTGTGGGTGCATAATGGAATTCATAATCTCTTGCAAGTGTAATAGCTTGGTGAATCTGTTCAAACAAAACCTCTTTTGAGGTACCTAAGTCCTCAATAAGGGTGTTGGTAATGTGTGCCTTTGAAGCTGAAGCCTGGGCAATTTATGGGGCTCTCTTGTGTCTCTGTGACCTGCAAATGGATAGTGTTCAGGTCCTTTCGGACTTCCTATCTATGATTCAACTCTTAAACTCACAAGACTCACATAATGAGATTCTTTGGAGTTTTAGAAGATATTAGAGACATTTCACTTTTGTTTTCTTCAATTTCTTTCGCTTTTATTCCTCGCACGAATAATATTGTTGCAGATTTGCTCGCAAAAGCGGCTCTTGTATCATTTGCTTCTTCAATAAAAATTTGAATTCGTGACAAAAAAGCCCTTTTATATCTCGGTAAGTTATTAACTGTAATTTTTGATTTTTTGATACTTTTTCAGAATTTTTTGAATTTTTGATATTTTTTGCTTCTTGAATAAAAATTTGAATTTGTGACAAAAAAAAAAGCTCTTTTATATCTCGGTAAGTTATTAACTTTAATTTTTGAATTTTTGATATTTTTTGAATTTCAGACTACACATGTGAAGTCTTCGTTCTCAAAATCTTCTTGACTTCACTATGTACCTTAAACTCTAAAATTCAAATATGTTTTTTCAATTTTTGTTTACATTTCCTAATATATACTTACATTTGCATTCAAAATAGTTTAATATATCCAAAATCTAACAACTATATGAAATATCGTCATTTTATATCAATAAAATATCAACCTAAGTCTAATCCTAAAGATATATACATGGATTCTTACTCATTGGCAAACCATAAACCTATTATGCCTCACATGATTTACATCACATAGAAAATTTTATTTTTAAACCTTTAGCTTTGATTTAAAATAATTTATTAATCAAAAAATTTTGATCCAAATATTTTATATAAATTATTAATTTAAATTTAAGATTTAGTTACTGTTTGAGACTTCGTACATGAAGTCTGATATTAAATCCTTTTTTTTTTTTTTTGAGCAAACGAAGTCTGATATTAAATCCTAATTTTAAATTAAGAAAAAAATATGTAGTTTCATTGCAATTTTTAAACAAAAATTAAGTTTGTCCAAATTTCAACGTTATAAAGTAAATTTCATTAATTAAAGCATATAAGGTTGATTGTGTTCTAGTAAACCCAAAAAACAATCGCGAAGACTGATAGAGAAATATTTTATATCAAAACACAAGTTTCAATATTTATATTTCTAAATCACCCAAGTGCAAGTGCAAACGTTGTAATAATTTAGATGTCGAACCCACAAAGAATAAAATTAACACAATAGGAATACAAAACTCTATATAATCCAAGTAATTAAGGATTAAGATTTTACTTCTAACAACCTAAGTATTCAAGCAAAAGAGATAAGAGGCAAGGCGAAACAAATGCAAACTAAATAAGAACCTAAACAAGACTAGGAAATTGAACTAACCAAAGCAAGACATAAAAAAATGCAAGATACTACTCAGTTTCAAGATTAAATAAAGCAAAGCAAGCACTAATCAAAATTAAACGGTTTTTAAAAGATAATTAAGCAAGTGAATCCCTGGATAAGGTAATTGGTTAAGGCAAATCCAAACTAATCCATGATACTTATTCAACCTATCAATGTTAATCCCTAGGTCTTAGATCATTAAGGTATACTAATCCATTTCTATGGCACTAATCCCTATACTATCAAGTAACTAACAAGGATTCTCATCCGTAATCATAAGATTAATACGCATTAATAACAAGTCTAACTAACCACTTAGCACTTTAATCATATATTCCCATAGGCTAGGCACACTACGCGTTTATTAATTCAACCATTTTTACAAACACCTTCCGGGCATGAAATCACCTATGATCTAGATTAACTTGATCAAGGCTAATCTAACATTAAGAACCCCTAATGAACAAGGATATTAAACAATCTAAACCTTAAGCATCATTAATCAACCTAAATCTACCCTAACCTACCATACCCAAAGATTCTAAAAGAACAACTCACTAATCAAGACATAAACACTAAGATCTATACAGATGAAGTTCTTAATCATGATGAAACTTCAAATACTTGAAGAAATTTAAGATGAAAAGGAAGGAAATTGCATTTAACTCAAAAGATCATTACAAAGTTCTAAACGTGGCTAAGAAGAGTTCAAAAACAAAGCATAATTATACAAATTAGGTATAAAGAGTATAAATAGTAAGAGAGGCGAAGCAGGTCAACCCGGAACAAACCAGGTTTTGACCCAGAAAATCTAGTTTTTTCATGTTCTGTAGCAGCCTACACTTAGCCAATACGGCAGGTCGCTACGTCTGTAACGGAATGTCGTTGGTCGCTACGAAATGCCACTAGAATCTCTACAATCAGACGAAACTCTTGCAGCTGTCAGGTCATCGGGGTGTAGCCCCCTAAAAACTTTTCGTTAAGTCTGTAACTACCCGTTTTAAAAAAACAATGTTTAGTCCCCTAAAAAGTTTCATTTCGAGTTGTAACCCCTTTCTGTTGACTTTTTGGTTGACTTTCATGACTGTGCAGCTGACTAGGCGCCACTGTGCAGCTGACTAGGCGTCACTGTGCAGCTGACTAGACGTCACTATGCAGCTGACTAGGTGCCACTGTGCAGCTGACGTGGCAAATAAAACAAAAAATTAGAATTCAATAGGTTTAGGCGTTCGGGTATTCGGGTCGGGTTCGAGTCAGGTATGTTCGGGTTTGGGTTTACGTGTTTAGAAATTTAGGACCCGTTCGAGTATTTTTAAATTTCAGGTTCGGGTATTTTCAGGTTCGGGTTTTGTTAGTGGTTTTGTAATTCACAATGTAGCAACCATTATATTTTTTATGGTTATAATAAGAGTTGCTAATCAAAGGTTGATATTGTCAGTTTTGTTTGCAATTGAATTTCACTCAAGAGATTTATAGAGAGTCGTCGCGATGTAGCCCCTAAAATCTAATATATTATTAGATATGCTCTAAACGGCTTAAGAATCTAGTAACTTTGGGTTTTCGTGCTTAGAAATTTAACCCGTTCGAGCATTTATAAAGTTTGGTCGGGTTCAGGTTCGGGTATTTTAGTTATTTTTGTATAGATTTATGTAAAAATACTCGAGTTTTTTTAGTTGTTTTCAAATAATTTGGTTAGATTTGGATACAAAATTTTAGATTTTTGAATATTTGGGTAAACCCGAACCTGAACCTGAACATACCCGAACGTGAACCCGACATGAAATTTAAAAATTTCCGAACGGGTCCTAAATTTCTAAACACGAAAACCCGAATCCCGAACATACCCGACCCGAACCCGACCCGAATACCCGAACGTTCAGGCCTAATAAATTCTTTTTGTTTTATTTGCCATGTCAGCTGCATAGTGGCGTCTAGTCAGCTGCACAATCATCAAAGTCAACCAAAAAGTCAACAAGAGGGGGTTACAACTCGAGATGAAACTTTTTAGGGGGCTAAACATTGTTTTTCAAAAACGTGTGGTTACAGACTTAACGCAAAGTTTTTAGGGGGCTACACCCCGACGACCCGTGTTTGGCTGTTACACTTGGATGTTGGGCTTGTAACGGTTGCAGTTTAGCTGCTACGCTTGGCCGCTATAATCTCTGCCCTTCAAAATTGATCCTCTTTCGCGTCCGAGCTCCCCCGTTCATATATCATGCTTTCCTTCTTCTCAACTCCATCGCTTAAGTGCCGAAACTCCGAGTAACCTAACAAAAGAGATCAAATGCAATGCAAATGCATGGAAACAAACCTAAAATCCTAAAATGCATGATCAAGAACTAAGAAGTTTAAAACTCATGCGTAAGTGTTAAAACTAACCAAGAAATGAAGCTTAAAACTAGATAAAACAATCTAAAAACAGTGCAAATCCTATGAATATCAACTCCCCCGATCTTATCATTTGCTTGTCCGCAAGCAAACAACAAAGAGATAATCCAAGAAGAGAGGGTGAAGACGGGGATTCAAAGCCACAAAACCCAAACGAAGAATTCAAAAATCGACTCATTCGTACTTTGCAAGAGACAAGCATCGACTCATTCGTACTTTGCCATGACTAGCTTAATCCAAACTTCTACTCTAAACTCCAAAACCAAATATAGAATCTAAACAATCAAACCAAGACATCTCTTTCACATTCATTAAAGTTTCAAGTGTGGTCTTGCAAAGGTAATTCAAATCTTTCTCAATCGGTTTGGGTGAAGGCCTTTTTAAGGTTGTTTCTAATGAGTCTTTCTTTGGTGGTTTCGCTCTCAAACAAGAAGGGTGCTAAACAATGCAAAATCTATCTAAAATCGAGAACAATTTATGTATACAAAGTAATAACTCTCATTGTTCTACCTGTCTTATGATACAAAATGTAACTTCTACCCCCTTTGACACAATCTTTTCAAACCCTTTTTCAACCCCAAACCTCAACTCTCATGATCAAAACCCCTTTTTATCTTTTGATAATTTTCTAGGGAAGAACTCTTTTTCTTAGGGACCTTTCTTTTCACACCCTTATCAATCTCTCCAAACCCCAATATCCAATCTAACTACTTACTTCTTTCATTCCAACCTAATCGCTAACCTCGTAATGTTCCAAAAGCTAGTTAAAACGAGAGGCATTCCTTTGTCGTTCTCAATACTCTCAAGATTTCACAATCTATAGCACAAAACAACACAAGGCCTCACTCAACAATCAATCATAAGGTATGAAAGAAATGGTAAATTTTAGGGGTAAGGGAATCATTCAAATTGATTGAATTGTCATTTGTGTTAGTATAAGCGTGGTAAAGTGAATAAGAAAACCCGAATGATGCACCATGAGAACTCATTTAAACCCCTAAGCACGATGATAAGATTCAAATTAAGTCCAAGTTCATAGAGATGCTTTCACAAAGGTAGGTGCTTTCAAAGTCTAAACGAGCTAAACATGGCGTTTCCATTTTTTCAAAGAAGTCAAATGCAACAGACAAGAATGATCAAGGGTATTGATCTCAATCCTAAGTTCGAGTTTCTACAAGGCAGTATAATCATTATCCCCTATGCATATGCAAATGCAACCTAGATGCTACCAGACTCAATCCTAAAAGCAAGAAATACAATGCAAAACTACATGGAATTTCTTTTTGGCTTTTCATATTTTTCAAATTTTTTTGATTTTTCTCAAAATTTAGTTATTCACAATGCAAGACTCAATAAATGAAAATAAAAACAAAACACATCGTTAGTAGCACGTTCCTCGCCCAAACTTAAATCACACCGTCTCGGTGTGAAAGTAAGCCCGCGAGAAGGACTAACTAAAAATGCAACACAAAAGCAAAAATCAAAACAAAATGAGACCAATATATACAAGGTAGAGTTGGTACCTCTAGAACTTAGAAGAGTAGGAGGATTCACCTAATGATTAAGACGGGTTGCTCGAACACGGACTAGGGGAACGCATCGCTTGTCTCTTGGCTTGGTGGGTCTCATACGCGGAATGTCGTGATGGTTTGAAATAAACCACAGGTGGACTTGCCCCAACTCCCAAAGTGCACCGAGATTCAACCTCCAGCTCGTCGATGTCTTCTCTCTCCCCAACCGAACCCTTAACCGTCTCATCAACGCCTTTATTCTTCAAAGAAGTAGAAATCAAGCCCATGACCTTCTTCGTAAGGCTCTTCACCGTCTTCACAAGCTTCCGGATGGTCCTATCTTGTCATTTGTTCCATTTTTGGAGGAGGCAAATGTGATCATGTGCTTCTCTGACTCCTCCCTCAGCCAAAGGCTCATCATAGGGTCAAAATTGATACATCGCGCCTCCATAAAGGTGTAGTGGAGGTACATCCTCGTTTTCTCCTTCCTTTGCACTAGGTGTTGTGGTGCCTCTTCTTTTGGTTTCCTTTCCTAAAGATGGTAGGGATATCGGGTCGTAAAGGAGATCCTCACTCGGGGTAAAGATCACATTGGCCCGGATGTGAAGTGATGTGATTTCCAAGTTTGCGAGTAATACCTTCTTCTCTTCAACCTCGAAATATGAGAAGCGATACCCGTGCCGATGTCCCAAGCGCCCTGCTAGAAAGTGAGCCCGATTGAGATATGAGGCGTCAAAGCATGAAATCTCTCCCACACTTTCACCCAAATCAATCCTACAAGCTGTCAAGATAGGAGTCGTATCCATGGTCATCCAAGCCCAATCCTTGTAAGAGTGGAGTTGGGTGAGAAGTATGACACCAAGGCTCGGGACAAAGTATTCCTCAAAGAAAACTCTGCCGTCATTGGTGTGATCGAGAAGTGGCTTGATCCCTCTACCCAAAATCTTCATCTCATCGTCCCTTATCGCTCATCTCTCTTTTCTAGCATAGAAGGTATGGGCGAGGACCTTTTGAACATAGCGTATTGTCTGGTGTCTTATCCTACTCGCTTTTGTCCATCCCTTTTCCCAACAGCCAACACCAATGTGTTCCCAAATGCGAGCAAATGATGGTGTCCTACCGGGGATATAAAAAGAGCTTCCTTCCTTAAACACATATATGGCGTCAATCTCACTGAGTGTGAGCTAGTAAGTCTTTCCACTAACACAAAATGTGAATTGAGCATCGTCATCCAATTATCGAGTATTAGTTGAGTCGAGGTGGAAGGTCAATAAGGCGATGAATTGGTGAGTCAGAGTTTTGTAAGATGGGTGCTTTCTTCTTTGAAGCTTTCTTCTTTGAGGCTTGGACATTCGCCTTTCTGTTCCCCTTACTTGTGCTTCTTACAAGTGTTTGTTCATCTTCTTCGCCCTCACGCTCACTCACCGGTTGAGCTAGTGCCTTGCCCTTTCTTTGGTGCTTGTTGACTTCTATGAGACCCGTGTCTCTCTTTGGTCTTTCCCATTGGTGATCCCTAGGAATTGTAGCGGCCAGAACTATGCCGCTATAGCGAGCTGCGAAGCCCATCACGACCATCACTAACCCGCTACACCAAGCCGCTAGGATCTCTAGAATTTTTGGCCGAAGTTTCTGAAATCTTTAGCGGCCAGCTCTATGACGCTACAGGTTGCCGCTAGGTTGCCGCTAAGTCTTCTTTCCAGAAAAAGAGTGACAAAGATTAAAACACGGAGAGCAAACGATTGCCGAACAAATAGAAATCCATCGATCCATAATTTTCTCTTATATGTACCTAAATTTAGACCATTTAGGCATCTTTATAAACCGATTCTCCCAAACAAAAAACATAAACAAAAAAAAAACATAAACATCAACATAAAAAAAAAAGAATAAAGAGAACAAAAAAAAAAGACACTAAAAATGGCAAGAATTTCACTAGTATTAGGTCTGTTGTTACTAGTAGCATTAAGTGAGGTATACGAAGTGCAAGGGACGTTCTTACTGAGGCATTACTTGAGGAAAATTCCTAGAAGATCCAGAGCCTTTACGCCATTCGCTTGTGCCGGTATGTTGAAGTTTGTGAACGTTTTGCAAGCTAGAAGTCCAAGTAAGCCCCAGTACATAAGCTTCTTTGGAAACCTAAAGAATTACATGAACTTCATAAACAAGGCATCCGGGTCGAAAAACTTTGATGCCGAGCTGAAAGGGCAAGCTCAGGGCCTTTACTCATCTATAAATTCAATAACTGGCCAAAGCGGATCATCGGTAAAGTTTAATATAAATTTTAAAATGTGTATATAACAAAAGATGTTCGTGGAACGATAATGTTATGTTTTATTTCTTTTAATATGGTAAAAAACAGGCTCAATCCACAGACGTAATAAATACACTAGTGTCAATGGGAAAGACTTTGAGCCAGCAGACGCAGAGTTCAAAGGTACTGACGTTCCAACAAAGGACAGAGTTGATCATGTCTATGGCGAATTGGTGTAAAACGATTGGTCAGTTCGTTGCGACTTCTGCAGCAAAGAGCGGAAACAAAGTTGATGTGTCATCTTTAGGAGTTGATAACATTGATGCGAAGAGTACGATCGGAGCTGCAGATTCTACTACCACTACCGGAAACTCTGACACCGTAACTGGAAGTTCTAATTCCCCAGCTGGAGGCAGTCCCAACCCTGACTCTAACTCCCCCACTGACTCTGGAGCTGGAAGCACTACCACCACTAACTCTGGTACCACAGCTGAAGGCAGTCCCAACCCTGACTCTAACTCCCCCACTGTCCCTAGCACCCCCAGCCCCACTGACTCTGGAGCTGGAAGCACTACCACCACTAACTCTGGTACCACAGCTGGAGGCACCACCACCACCGGATCTGGCACCTCCACCGTAGGAAGTCAAACTAGTGGAAACTATGGGAGTCAAGGAGGAAGCACCTCCACTCAAGGAACTCAAACAAGTGGAAACTATGAGAGTCAAGGAGGAAGCACCTCCACTCAAGGAACTCAAACTAGTGGAAACGATGGGAGTCAAGGAGGAAGCACCTCAACTGAAGGAACTCAAACTAGTCATTGCATGACAAGTAAGTGTTCTTACAATGGTGGTGGTGGACACTCCTTAAAAGCTTCTATGAACTTTCAACACTCAGGAAAGGCATCCTCCCATTCTCAATCAGCCCACCAAACCCAACATGGCGCAACCTTTCAAGGCTCTGGCTAGAGAAGGGCCGACCTCACATATGTATGAACGTATTAATTAATATTATTTAAATAAGAAGACGGCCCTGCGTAACGTATTAAAGCAGCGAGCTGTAGATAATGTTTGCTAATGCCTATTTTTGATAATATGATCAAAGTTTTTATAATTAACATTTTCTCTAGTTTCCCCATGCATTTAATAAATATCAGTAACTCTCTATTATTTTATGGCATATCTTCGGATTTAAGTAAACTTCTTTAGTGACGAGAATGTGAAAGTTGCGTATACACATATCTTCTAGGAGTATTAAGACATATACGTGAAAGTGTAAGAGATGAAACTGTATCACGAAATAATATAAGAAATTTTATCTAACGAAATTTGATTAATAGAAAATATATTTTATAAAGTTTTTTTTTATACTATTTTTTATTATCTCTCTCAAATGTTTTCAAATAAACAATCTTTATTTAGAACCTCTCAAAACACAAAACTACTTAAGCCTCTTAAGTTTGTTAGTTTTCTTTCTCGAAACTACAAAACACAATGCTAAGAATGTTTTTTCTTATTTGTGCTAACCTTTTATAAATCCCTAGCACCCTATTTATACTAGATAGGTCGTGGTTATGCAACAAGCTACTTTACAATTCATAAACCTAATAGGAATTGATAATTTTTTTTTTCCTTTTAGGATGAAATTATCCACTACATTTCTTTTTTTCTAAAAGGAAACTCTTCAAGCCTCTAGACGGTCCTCCAAGTCTTCTAGATGTTTATCCAAGTATTCTACCTGTTTCTCCAACCTTTTAGACGATTCTTCAAGTCTTCACATTGATCTCTGTTCTTCTAACTTACTTCTTGTACTACTTTTAAGTATATCAGAAAGTAACTCATCTTGCATCTTCAATCTCCCTCTTTTTAATATTGAGTCTCTCAAGCATCTGCCATACTTAGAAAACTTCAGCATCAAACCAAACTCCTCCAGAATTCGAAACTCCCCCAGAATTCATTAATCCAAAAAGAAACTAAAGTGAAAAATAACACTCCCCCAAAATCATAGATCCTCTAAAATGTAAATGTTCATATTTTCTCCCCCAATTTGAGAACTCAAAGTTAAAAACATCACCAAGGACATCAACATTCTCTCCATGCCTGAATAACATAGTCAAAACTAATTAGAAAATTGTCCCCACTTTGTAAACCGAGGTTGATAGCTTAGTGCATCATCTCCATAGAGATCATCTTTCCTAAGCCAAACCTTTATGAGCCTTATACCTTCATGATTGTATTCTTGAATGAATCTGAAACAATTACGCATAATATGTCCTTGAACTCCACAATGATAACATGCAGGCACACAAAATCTCACATCATAAGCTTTCTCTATTCGATTTCTCTCCCTCAACAATCTGAAACACCTTGACCTAATATTCCCAATAACTCCACAATGATGGAAAATGGGTTGAAAAATTCGTTGAGGTTCACTTTGCAGTTTTGATTTTGCTTTCACAGTTGTAGTTTCTGACGTAGTTTCTGTCACAGTTGTAGTTTTTGACGCAGTTCCTGATGCAGACGTGATTTTTCCATTAGAAACAAACTTTGGATCTGATTTTGAAAGATTTCCTGTAAATCCAAGGCCATATCTATCAGTTTTGCCAATTTCAGAATATAATCTAACTGCTTTGTGCCATTATTAAGCATCCTCAAATTCTTTTAAGTTTCTTCAAGTTGAACTTTTACTTGTGATGCTTCTTCCTCTTTCTTTGTAACATACCTTTGTGCTTCAACTACCTTAGCCTTTAGCTTGATTTTCTCCTTGGTCAAGATTGAATTCTCTTCAACTACTTTAACTCAATGTTCATATAACATCTTGTAGTTCATTTCAAATTCTTCATCATTAACACTTTTTCCCTCCCTATCACTTTCTGTTGCAGATTTTGCGGTTGTTGCAGGTTATGTTGCAGTTTTAAGTTCTGCTGCTAATGCAGGTTTTGCTTCTATTGCAAATTATGTTGTAGTTGCAGCATCTGTTGTTGTTTCACGTTTCGTTGCAGTTCTAGAGTCTGCTGCAGGTTCTCCTAACACAAACTTGATTTATCCTGAACTAGCTCCTCCATGTCCAGTATAGCCTAAGCCTTTGTTTTTCTTTTCTTGATTAATCTTCTATTCAGCTTTTAGTTCTTCTTGAAGAGATTGAATGATCATTTTTAATCAAAGTTTCTCTTTGATCAAATTCTGATTCTCTTGCCCAATTATGATGAGTGCTTCTCGGACCTTTTTGTACCTTTTATCAAGATTGACTTCCTCTTCTTCCTCAGGATCAGAGTCTGAAGCTTCTTCTTCGTTAATAAACTCGGTGATTCCTATAAAGGCAACAAAGTTGTTGACTACTTCTTCATCTTCACTATCTTCTTCTGAATCATCTTCAATATCCTGCATGTTTTTCTTTTCTATTTTTCTGATCACTAACACATTCATCTTGAGTATGTCCCAAACCTTTCCATGATGTGCACTTAATTTCTCATCTCTTAATCGTCGAACATTCACGAACAAAGTGCCCATAGCCTCTGCATTCATGACACTGCATATTTTCTTTCTTAAATGATTTTCCTTCATATGTATTCGAGCTGAAACATCTTTGTCCTTTTCCTTGTCCTTGCTCTACTTTCCTTAATGCTCAAATCTTCAGACAAGCAAACTTACATGATTTTCTTCATTCGTTTGAGTTTTATTCTCAAGATATGTTAATGTCAATCTTTTGCTTTTCTTTGTTCCTCCTAATTCCATCTCATTAGCCTTGAGCATCCCCACCACTTCCCCAAAACTGATTTGATCCGTTTTGTTAGATACACTCAATGCAGTTTTATAGTGCATGAATTTTTACGGTAAGCATCTAAGAAATTTCTTCACCAGCTTATTATCTTTATATTTCTTCCTAAGAGTTAATAATTCCTGAGTTAGAGAACTGATTCTTGAACAAAAATCTGAGATTGATTCATGCTCTTCCATTCTTAGATTCTCAAACTTCGAAGCCAACATGTCTTTTCTTGAGGTTTGAACCTTGGAGGTACCTTCAAAGTGATTTTGCAGAATATCCCATGCTTCTTTTTCTGTTTCACATCCTTGAATCAACTCAAATTACTTTCTTCTAACGCTACAATGAATAGCCATGAGAGCTCTGACGTTGTATTTCGATATTTTTAGTTCATCATTGGTTCAATCATTCTTAGGTTTGGCTATCTCTGCACCAGCTTCGGCCCTGATATTGGGTTCCACCTACTTCTCTAAGACAGATTTCCAGACAAACACATCAATGCCCCTTATTACGGACTTCATTCATGATTTCCAAAATCCATAGTTTTCATCATCTAGTATCACTTTCGTGATGTTGACGAGTTCATGATAGCTCTCCATTTTCTCTACAAGCTTTCATTTGTTTCCAATCCTTACAAGTGACTGCTCTGATACCAATTGAAAGTGCAAGAGATATATGATACATAAACTCTATCATAGAGTAACACAAGGGTTTTTCTCCAACGAAATTTGATTATTAGAAAATATGTTTTACAAGGTTTTTTGTCACACTATTTTCTACTATAATGTTCTCAAATCAACAACTTTGATTTAGATCCTCTCAAAACATAAAACCACTTAGCCCTCTTAAGTTTGCTAGCTTTCTTTCCTGAAACTACAAAACTTAATGCTAAGAATGCTTTTTTTCTTATTTGTGCTAAGCTTCTCTAAAGCATTAGCATCTTATTTATACTAAATAGGTCGTGGTTATGCAACATGCCACTTTACAATTCGTAAACCTAATAGGAATTGATAATTTCTTTTTTTCTTTTAGAATTAGGAAATTATCCACTATATTTTTTTTTCTTCTAAAAGGAAGCTCTTCAAGCTTCTAGACGTTTCTCCAAGTCTTCTAGATGTTTCTCCAAGTCTTTTAGATGTTTCTCCAATCTTCTAAACGATTCTTCAAGTTATAGCCACAAATATATGTATAGCCACAAAATATTTCGTGGTTATAGCATCGTAGCTTTTTTATTTCGTGGCAATATGATGAAATAGACACGTAATAAAACTACGAAGCTATAGCCATGATATTTTAGGTATAGCCACAAAAATGTTTGTGGCTATTCATTTTTTTTTTTACCAATGAAAGTAACTCATCTTGCATCTTCAATACGTGTCAACATTCAATCTTTGGTTCAATAATTTGTGGCCTCATTTTTTTCTTTCACAAAATTATCTTTTACATTATTTATTATTGTTATCATATCCTTATATAATATTGATACTAATGTTAATTAAAGTTTATAAATATATACGGTTCCCTCTTTTAAAAGGCTCTCGTGTCGATCCATGGTTCGCATGCATAAATCACATGATCGATCTGGGGTGCTTCCATTCTATGAAGAGTGTTGAATGTTATAATTGCAAGCATGCAGTTCTCGATTTGGGGTTAATGTTGACGTTTTCTTACTTTTAGCACTAAAAGATTCAGTGTTCTGAACAATTTAGTCTAGGGGAGAGAAGTGTGGAAGACATCTCTTTTCGGCAAATAGACGACATTATTCTTGAATTATCAACATGCTCACGTCTACGTCTAAGATAAAAAAAAGAAGTTGTCCTTTGGAAGGCTAATGGAAAAAAGGTAGAGAAATATAAGAATGGACCATGTGACTAGCCTAAACGGGAGAAGGAAAATAAGGTTAAGTTCTAGGCTTAGGTCCAAAAGGCCAATATGCTTGATGACAATCCCAACATAGATATTATGATGTAAAAATGATTCTTTCGGATGTGTTGAATATCTCCAAAGGTGAATGTGGTCGAAAGAAACTAATTCTCGGACGAGAATTTTGACAAAATAATGAAAGAAAGAGATGTCTTTGTGAGTCCTTGTGTGCGCTTGTTTTTTTGTGTGAGTGTGTGTTCAAACAAGACTTTTATCGCTCTCGTTATTTATGTTCCTCCTTCATGTGATTTAGGCTTTTTTTAAAAAAAAAAGATGTAGTGAAATAGTATTTTTAGGAACTGTTTACATAGTTAGATGGTAAATGACCGACTCTTGTGTGATTTAGAAGGATGAGACATGACGCCGCCAGCCCTGCTGCAGCCATATAGCTTATGGATGTATTTAATGATGGGATGGCTTTGTGTGGAGCATCATGTACGTCATGAGCATCAAGAGTTCCAAAGGTTATGGTTGTCGGGTCTCGGTGGGAAGAGGTAATACATACCTATTTGGGCCTCCCTGATAAATGAGCTAGCATTGTTATTTTTGTAGCTTTATCCAAAAATTGGGTGCATGGGTCTAACCAGTGGGAGAGGTAAAAATAATTAACTTGAAACAAAAAAATATTATATATTAATATAAATTACTTGGAAAATTAGATTAATTTAAATCGCTTTAACATGATTTTTTGACCCAATTTTCTAGTTAAATACTAGCCCTGTGCATATGGGTAATAAGTCTGGATTCTGTAGAAGCTGATCGGGTTCGGTCTATCGGGTTCATATATATAATACCACATAGAATAGTTACAAACATTCGGTTCTGTTTCAGTTTGGTTCTTGTCAGGCTTGGGTTGATTTTGAGTTTTTAATCTAAGAACCTATTAAAACCCAAAAATCGGATTTCCTTCGGTTTCGAGTATAAAATACCCGAATATACTCAAAAGCTACCCATATACCCTAAATGTAACCCAAATACTGGTAAAAATACATAAAATTTAAGAGTGTAGAGTTGTAGACATAATGACAAAGAGAAGTTCTTAAACTTCTTAAACAAGAGAATATACTTAACCACGCATCGCATGGGTTGTGTTGTGTATTTAATTATTATTTTTGTTTCGATAATTGTGGTAAAATGACATGTGATTTTTATTTTATATATAATATAAATTTTGTATAACTATATATGAAAATAAATTCACTAAAACATATTAATATCACAAATAACTACAATATTAGATTTTTTTGTATTTTTTGTTGCTTCATATTACAATCATCGGCATTTGGCTTATTTTCTTAGTCTTCATTTTTGTTTCCGAAATACATAGCTTGTTTCTTATTAATGGAGCATTGGTTAGAAAACTATAATAACATAAATGTTTTATTAATGATCATAGTTTGTTTTGTCAACATTGTACATTAACTTTTATACGCAAATCTTTGCGAAAAAGTGAAGTCAAACTTTTGTAAAAACACGTTTTTGTATCTTACATGATTTAAATTTTGAAAATCGGAGACAAGTTCCTGAAAATATTGATAAATGATTAAATTAGATATCACTACATATCATGATATTTTATATTATAATGTAGGATTGTCAGTGCTCTCAAAATACAAAATATAGCTTTCATCATCATCTCTATATCTATTTTAAAATGGTTTGCATCATCCGTAAACTTGGATTAGCAACCTTAGCATAATATAATTCCTCTCAATTTTTGATTAGTCCTATACTCATTTAGAAAATCAGGTGCTATATTAGGTGCATTGTAGACATTCACCACAACTATTGAGATTCATGTGGGAGTTACGCACAACCATATTAGTACTATATATTAAAACTAATGTCAGAAATGTGATTTTTTACAATAAATAATTTCTTTTTATAGAAAAAAGTGAGTGAGGCTTTTGAAAATTTCAAAACTAAGCGTACTTTTCTAAATTTTAAAAATAATAATCAAACATTATTGTTGACAAAAAAAGTCAAAAATTATAAAAGTATAATGGAGATGTAATAAATTTTATAAAATAAGTGAAGAAATAAATAAATCTCTAATTTATACAATTCAACGTCTGCCTCCACCAGCAGCGAACTTAGCAAACTTGGGTGCAATACTCGTGTAATATTGCCTTTCACTTGAGACTTATGTTCCTTTGAAGCATACTGAATTGTATGTGCCTTCTTCTCATCCTTAGTTTTCTTGATTGTTTTTTTAACATCTCTGCAAAAATAGGTTTATATATATTGATATAGTTATTATTTTCGGCAAAGAAAACCTACAGTATTGTATCTTCTCTCATTGCATTACAAATTCCAGACTTCTCTACTCGTTTCTTATGAAAAGATAACTAAAGTAAGAAAAATGATTGTCCGTTAGTAGGGTGTCTTGGTTTACAGGTAACACCGTCTTCGCAATCTCTTACAAAAGTGACAAAAATAATAATATTAAAACATCATTAGTTGAATTATAAAAGAATTGTTATTATTTACCAGTAATTTGAAACTTGAAATAGGATGATTAGCGAGAGGTGTGTCTTATACTATTTATAGGTAATTTTTTTATTGAGCAAAGATAATTCAATTATAAAATTAGTATATAATAAAAGCATATTTACGTTTAATAATTATTCAACTTTCACAATTATGTTTGAGTGTCATTTATGAGTAAAGCTAAGATTTACGTTAATTCATTGTTAGAAATTTATTTGGTATTAATTGTATTTGATGCAATTTAGTGTTAGATTTTAGGACCAAAATTGTGTAGTTATTTGTAATTCTCATACTAATAACTATTCAATTTTCACAATGTTTGAATGTCATTTACGAGCAAGTATATCCTTAGCTAGTAGTGACATAACCAGATACTTCCCACTAGCGAACTTTCACCAAGATAACAAATCGTATTCTCAACCACTTAGAAGATTTAAAGTCTCCACATTCTCTTTTAAGTATAAATCCAACTCATTAGATGAATTATGAAGTCATGTTTCTTTCACAATCTCATCGTAAACGCCCTCCACATTTCAAGGTACAAGACCATTACCCAAGAATCTCTCATGAAAATCACTTTCGGCTTGCGCTTGACACTGAGAAGATGTTCTTTGTGATTGAGAAGATAGTCCTTGTGACAAAGGAGATGTCATTGACCCACCACTACCATTTTTGTTCAATAAACTGGCTTTGCTATACCCATCATACAAATCCTTCAAAATTTGATACACTTCATCAGAAAGATGAGTAGACTCCAGACTACCTTTACCATAAAGCATATCAAACAGTTTATAAAACTTCATCTTTTTCTAGGGTCAAAATAGTTGCTACCATCACAAGCCTATTCATTTCTACCTTATCTCCAAATGGATCCTAATACTTTCCCAACTTTGTCAACATAGCTAAGGCTTTGTTCTGCAAGTACTCTTCTTTAGCACCTGAACTTTTCTTAATGCACTTAGGTTTCTAGTAATGGTGACTATCTCATTGCATAATTTATGAGTGGCAACATAAGTTGAAGCTAAAAGAACTTATGTAGATCTATAAAATATGACAAGAATTTGAACTAACCTATCAACTGCATCCCAATCATTTTTCATAGGTGGTCCAATCCTTTTCTTTTCCTCCACATTTTCTAGAATTAGTCGTTATACGATTTGTCTTCAGCTTCAATCTTCTCAAATGTCAATCTAAACTTCAGAGGTTGTTCTATCATGATATAAGTGGAATTCCATCTGATCTTCACATCTAAAGGTATGCTTCCATTTTTATTATTCTCAGTTTCAACACGCAAATCAAATGATTGAGTCTATTTGTTGAAGACCTCACAAACTGAATTTCATTGCGAATAGTAGCCACACTATTATCTACCTCCTGCAAAAATATCTCACAATCAAATTCATGATGTGAGTGGCACATCTTAAATGCAAATATTCACCTTTCAGTACCAATGCATCATTTCCAATCTGTTTCATTGCTTTCTTAAATTTAGTCATTACTGAATTGTTGGATGTAGCATTATCCACAGTGATGCAGAATACTCTCTTGATATCTCACTCGACTAAACACTCAAGAAGAACATTACAAATTGTTTCACCCTTATAATCCAAAACACTTTTGAATCCTGTTATCATATTTCTTAACAACCACATATATAGCATCAACAAAATGAGATGTTATTACCATATAGCTGGCTTCCGTAGTGGTTGAAACCCATATGTTTGTAGTCAATGACAACATCTGCTTATTATACACAAGAATCTTCTTCATAATTGCTTTCTTCTTAACATAAAGCTCCACAATATCGCGTGTGGTTGTTCTCCGAGAATGAGGCCTATACAATTGAACTTTAGAGCAAAAATGTCTCCAAGCTAAGCTCTCTATGAAAGTTAATGGTAACTCGCCTATAACTAAAATCTCATTAGAAGCTTCTTTACACATTGATTCAAAGACCTTACTCGCCCTAACACTACCACCAAAACCATCAGGATTTAAAAAAGTTTGAGTATTGTCTTTGTTAGCACGAAGTTATACCTTGAATGCCTTGTAGGTCCCTTCTAGATGTTTCTTCAGAGTAGATGTGCCAGATTTGTTAGGACAAGCCAACTTGTAGAGAGAGAGAGAGAGATAGAGAGAGAGTTGGGAGAGAGATTCAAGGTTTGGTAATTTCTAGCGAGAATAACAAACCCTAATAGTCGACGGCGACGACGTTTCGGAGAAAGACAGAGATAGAGTCGTTTGGTGTTTTTAACCTAGATTAATCATTATAATCTCTTTAATTATAATCGTTTGGTTTGATATACAATTATTTCAAAATGAAGAAGTCCATGTTTTAATCGATCAAACCTGGAAAGAAATGAGGTCTCAAATTTTGAGGAAAAGATAATTGCATGTCGACGACGCTTGATAGCATGGACTAAAGAAAAGATATTTAATAGTGACAAAAAGATTGAAGACACTCAGCAACTCCTAGAGGAAGCACTCTCAGCAAATGTACCTAACATCGATATAATCACAACATACATTATTATAGTAGAAATCTAAAGTAGGCGTACAAGGAAGAGGAATCATTTTGAAAGTAACGAAGCAGAATTCTCTGCCTACAAGAGGGGGATAAAAACTCGGCTTTTTCTTTCATAGCACATGAGGTGGATGAGCTTGAAATAGGCTAACAGTGCTAGAGGATGAGCAAGGAAATTCTTCATGAAGAGAATGAATTTACAAGGCTAATGTCGGACTATTTTCGTGATATCTTCACGACCAAGTCAGTAGGCAAGAGATGAACACCAGCCTTATCTCTATCCCGACTTATGAAGAAATTAGACTAGCTCTCTTTGACATTAATCCAAAAACGTTCCTGGGCCGGATAGTTTCTCCACAAGTTTTTTCCAATCCTTTTGGACATCCCTCAGAGATGATTTAGTAAAAGAAATTCAGAGCTTCTTCATTTCATGTTCCTTTCCACTCTCTCAGAATGAGACTAATATTTGTCTTATTTCTAAGAGTTATATCCCTAAGAAGGTCTGATTACAGACATATTGCCTTGTTAAATGTTTACTACAAGATTGTAGCAAAAATTCTCACAAAGAAACTCTAGCCTATCCTCCCAAGTTTGATCTCTGAAAATCAAACAGGTTTTGTTCCAGGAAGGGCAATACCATAAAATGTACTTATCACCCATGAGACACTCTATTATCTCAGAACCTCTAAAGCTCGGGTCTATGGCTCTATGGCGGTAAAAACAGACATAAGCAAGGCATATGATCGCATAGAGTGGGGATTTCTCAATGCGGTCCTAAGTAAGTTGGGATTCCATCATGTATGGATTAATTGGATCATGGAGTATGTCACCATAATTTCCTGTTATTCTATTATCAATGGCGTGCCTCAAGGGAGAGTACACCCTTTTGAAGGATTAAGACAAGGGGATCCACTCTCTGTTTAACTATTTATCCTCTGTACAGAGGTCTTACTGGGATTGTGTCACCGAGCTCCAAGCAGAAGGTCGTCTCCCTAGCATTCGTGTATCTCTTCACAACCCAAGAGTGAGCCATCTCCTCTTTGCGGACGATATTATGTTCTTTTGCAAGACTTATCAATCTAACTGTGAAGCGCTTTCTTCAATTCTCAAGAAATATGAAATAGTATAGGGACAATGCATTAACTTACAGAAATCCTCAATCAGGTTTTCATCAAAGACCCCCATAAGCCAAATAGAAAAAGTTTTGAGGGAGCTCATTCATGGAATTCTAGGTTCTTATCTCTAGCGGGTAAACAAGTCCTCATAAAATCCATTCTCTCCGTTTGCAAACAACTACAATCGATACTTACTCTCTTTTGGTGGGACGATAAACCGGATGTTTGAAAATGAGCTAGATTGCTTGGGACAAGCTTACTCTCCCCAATAATGATGGAGGATTAGGTTTCAGAGACTTAGAAGCTTTCAATGTTGTCCTTCTTGCCAAGGTTGGGTGGCGTTTAATCCAGGCTCTTGATTCTCTCTTTGCAAAAGTTTTGCTTGGGAAATATTGTTACAATTCTTCCTTTATGGAAGCAACTTGCACTTCTAACCCTTCTCATGGGTGGCATAGTATTCTCGCTAGTCGAGAGATTCTAAAGTTGGGTCTTGGATGGTGTGTGGGTGATGGATCGAGTATTAATGTCTGGCGAGAACCATGGCTTTCTATCTTTGAACTGTCAATCCCGGTTGGTCCAGCTTCACTTGACACGATGGATTTACGAGTTGAGGATCTTAAAGGCCCTTCAAACGGTTGGAACTGGGAAAAGATTTAGATGATTTTACCATAGTATGTGAATATTATTAAGCGCATCCCCACAAGCTCTATCAAACGTAAAGACAATCTAAATGGGATTCCCGTGAAGAAGGGGAGTTATTCTACAAGATATTGCTTTGGGTTAAGGACTACTGTGAGCATAAACCATGCTGAAAAAGAATTTAATTGGCAAAGTGTGATTTGGAGAGTCGAAACTTTGCCAAAAATTCGGCAATTGATGTGGAGATAGCAAAAAATGCCCTACATGTAGGAGTTAATTTGGCTGCGCGAGGAATGGCTCATCACACATCTCGCATTCGATGTGGTGCTCCAGAATCTACTATGCACGCCTTCAAAGATTGTCCCTTCGCAGCAGAAGTGTGGTCCATTGCTCCTATGAATTTTCCTCAAAATCGAGTACAACATTCTACTCTCGAGTTTTTAGAGCATTCAAAGAGTATGGTTAATCTATCGGCTATTGGTATTGCAACGCCACTATTTCCATGGCTATGCTGGAATATTTGAACATCTCTAAATCAAGTAGTGTTGTCGAGAAGATTTTTACTCCTGAAGAAGTTGTTCCGAAATCGATCTCAGATGCAAAGGAATTGAGCTAAGCTCAAACAACAAATAAATTTCCTTATGTAGGAAAAGCTACAACAAGTGTTGCTCAAGAACGGAAGCATTATACTTGCTTTGTGGGTGCATAATGGAATTCATAATCTCTTGCAAGTGGAATAGCTTGGCGAATCTGTTCAAACAGAACCTCTTTTGAGGTACCTAAGTCCTCAATAAGGGTGCTGGTAACGTCTGCCCTTGAAGCTGAAGCCTAGGCAATTTATGGGGCTCTCTTGTGTTTCTGTGACCTGCAAATGGATACTGTTCAGGTCCTTTCGGACTTCCTATCTATGATTCAGCTCTTAAACTCACAAGACTCACATAATGAGATCTTTGGAGTTTTAGAAGATATTAGAGACATTTCACTTTTGTTTTCTTCAATTTCTTTCGCTTTTACTCCTCGCACGAATAATATTGTTGCAGATTTGCTCGCAAAAGCGGCTCTTGTATCGTTTGCTTTTTGAATAAAAATTTGAATTCATGACAAAAAAGCCCTTTTATATCTCGGTAAGTTATTAATTGTAATTTTCGATTTTTTTATACTTTTTCAGAATTTTTTGAATTTTTGATATTTTTTGCTTCTTGAATAAAAATTTTAATTCGTGACCAAAAAAAAAGCTCTTTTATATCTCGCTAAGTTATTAACTGTAATTTTTGAATTTTTGATATTTTTTGAATTTCAGACTACACATGTGAAGTCTTCATTCCCAAAATCTTCGTGACTTCACTATGTACCTTAAACTCTAAAATTCAAATATGTTTTTTTCAACTTTTGTTTACATTCCCTAATAAATACTTACATTTGCATTCAAAATAGTTTAATATATCCAAAATCTAATAACTATATGAAGAATCATCATTTTATATCAATAAAATATCAACCTAAGTCTAATCCTAAAGATATATACATGGATTTTTATTCATTGGCAAACCATAAACCTATTATGGCTCACATGGTTTACATCACATAGGAAATTTTATTTTTAAACCTTTAGCTTTGATTTAAAATAATTTATTAATCAAAAAATTTTGATCCAAATATTTTATATAAATTATTAATTTAAATTTAAGATTTAGGTACGGTTTGAGACTTCGTACATGAAGTCTGATATTAAATCCTAAATTTAAATTAAGAAAAAAAATGTAGTTTCATTGCAATTTTTATACAAAAATTAAGTTTGTCCAAATTTCAACGTTATAAAGTAAATTTTATTAATTAAAGCATATAAGGTTGATTGTGTTCTAGTAAACCCAAAAACAATCGCGAAGATTGATGGAGAAATATTTAATTTCAAAACACAAGTTTCAATATATATATTTCTAAATCACCCAAGTGCAAGTGCAAACGTTGTAATAATTTAGATGTCGAACCCACAAGGAATAAAATTAACACAATAGGAATACAAAACTCTATTTAATCTAAGTAATTAAGGATTAAGATTTTACTTCTAACAACCTAAGTATTCAAGCAAAAGAGATAAGAAGCAAGGTGATATATCATGGTTTTTACCCGCTTTTAACCATGATATAAGTCTGTTTTATCGAGTCTTTCGAGTATTTCTAGAGTTTTTTAGAGTCTTTTCAGGAATTAGGCACGATTTGAGCTAAATTGGATCTATTGAAGTTTCTGGAGCATTTACGAGCTGAAGAAGTTCGGGAGCCGATATGAAGCTCAGGACCGACACTACAGTGTGTCGATTGACACTGACATTTGGAAGGAAAGTAACTCACCATTCCTCTATCGATCGATACCGATAGCCAAGAAGGAGAACGCGCAATCCTCAGCAAGTTCGAAGTCGGCCCAGAAGATTTCCTTATTTTGAATTAAGTCCAAAGCGTGTTTTAGCATTATAATTAGGTTTTTCAGCCGTTTTTAAAAGAACAACTCATACCCAGAGATAGAGATTTTGCAACAGAATTTTGGGAGAAGAACCTTGAACCCTCTTTGTAATCTTTACTCTATTTTACTTTATGAAATCTATTTTATTCATGATCTTTGTTTTATTCACCATGTCTGAGTAGATTCCTTGTTAGGTTTAGGGTGATTTAAAGGTATATGAAGAATTGTTAAATTGAATTGAATTGTTAGGAAAATCTTTAGAGTTCTTCACCTAGACTTGTGATTACTGCTTATTCTAGCTTTGCGACCTAGAATCTGATATTAGGTTGATTAATTGGCACGAAAGTGTGATTAATTTCCTGAACTAGTGTTTGGTGAGCAAAACATCTATTCGCAAATAAATTTGGTTTAGGATTTTGTGAACAACTGAACCTGATCATTAATGCTTGTTTGAACTCATAGGATTTATAAAGAAATTTGGAATTCTAGGTTTAGACATAGATAATCTTCGCAGCGACGGTTGGTTGATTTTACATTTGTGTCTCAAGTTCGAGAACGGTGCTTATTATATTCCTGACAATCTATTTGATTGTAAATTCTGATTTACCTGCGAATTCCCCTAGACTTAGCGTTTTCCTCTCATTGATCTTACTACCTATTTTTAATCATTTTGTTGTCTTCAATTACATTTATTTTACTTAGCTTGATTCATATTCTGAAATTTATTTAGTGATAATCTTGAGTCTTTGTGCTTCGACCCCTAATATACTACATCTACTGCTTAAGTACTTTTGGGGTATTATATCTGAACATATCACAAGGTGAAACAAATGCAAACTAAATAAGAACCTAAACAAGACTAGGAAATTGAACTAACCAAAGCAAGACATAAAAAAATGCAAGATACTATTCAGTTTCAAGATTAAATAAAGCAAGCAAGCACTAATCGAGATTAAATGGTTCTTAAAAGATAATTAAGCAAGTGAATCCCTGGATAAGGTAATTGGTTAAGGCAAATCCAATCTAATCCATGATACTTATTCAACCCATCAATGTTAATCCCTAGGTCTTAGATCATTAAGGTATACTAATCTATTTCTATGGCACTAATCCCTATACTAATCAAGTAACTAACAAGGATTCTCATCCGTAATCATAAGACTAATATGCATTAATAACAAGTCTAACTAACCACTTAGCACTTTAATCATCTATTTCCATAGGCTAGGCACACTAAGCGTTTATTAAGTTCATTCAACCATTTTTACAAACACCTTCCGGGCATGAAATCACCTAAGATCTAGATTAACTTGATCAAGGCTAATCTAACATTAAGAACCCCTAATGAACAAGGATATTAAACAATCTAAACCTTAAGCATCATTAATCAACTTAAATCTACCCTAACCTACCATACCCAAAGATTCTAAAAGAACAACTCACTAATCAAGACATAAACACTAAGATTGACACATATGAAGTTCTTAATCATGATGAAACTTCAAATACTTGAAGAAATTTAAGATGAAAAGGAAGGAAATTGCATTTAACTCAAAAGATCATTACAAACTTCTAAATGTGGCTAAGAAGAGTTCAAAAACAAAGCATAATTATACAAATTAGGTATAAAGAGTATAAATAGTAAGAGAGGCAAAGCAGGTCAACTCGGAACAAACCAGGTTTTGACCCAGAAAATCTAGCTTTTTCAAGTTCTGTAGCTGCCTACACTTAGCCGATACAGCAGGTCGCTACGTCTGTAACGGACTGTCGTTGGTCGCTACGATTGGCCACTAGAATCTCTAGAATCAGACGAAACTCTTGCAGCTGTCAGTGTTTGGCTGTTACACTTGGATGTTGGGCTTGTAACAGTTGCAGTTTAGCCGCTACGCTTGGCCGCTATAATCTCTGCCCTTCAAAATTGATCCTCTTTCGCGTCCGAGCTCCCCCGCAACTTTGAGTCTTCTCCCGTTCATAAATCATGCTTTTTTTCTTCTCAACTCCATCGCTTAAGTGCCCAAACTCCGAGTAACCTAACAAAAGAGATCAAATGCAATGCAAATACATGGAAATAAACCTAAAATCCTTAAATGCATGATCAAGAACTAGGAAGTTTAAAACTCATGCGAAAGTGTTAAAACTAACCAAGAAATGAAGCTTAAAACTAGATAAAACAATCTAAAAACAGTGCAAATCCTATGAATATCAACTCCCCCGATCTTATCATTTGCTTGTCCGCAAGCAAACAACAAAGAGATAATCCAAGAAGAGAGGGTGAAGACGGGGATTCAAAGCCACAAAACCCAAACGAAGAATTCAAAAATCGACTCATTCGTACTTTGCAAGAGACAAGCATCGACTCATTTGTAGTTTGCCATGGCTAGCTTAATCCAAACTTCTACTCTAAACTCCAAAACCAAATATAGAATCCAAACAATCAAACCAAGACATCTCTTTCACATTCATTAAAGTTTCAAGTGTGGTCTAGCAAAGGGAATTCAAATCCTTCTCAATCGGTTTGGGTGAAGGCCTTTTTAAGGTTGTTTCTAATGAGTCTTCCTTTGGTGGTTTCGCTCTCAAACAAGAAGGGTGCTAAACAATGCAAAATCTATCTAAAATCGAGAACAATTTATGTATACAAAGTAATACCTCTCATTGTTCTACCTGTCTTATGATACAAAATGTAACTTCTACCCCCTTTGACACAATCTTTTCAAACCCCTTTTCAACCCCAAACCTCAACTCTCATGATCAAAACCCCTTTTTATCTTTTGATAATTTCCTAGGGAAGAACTCTTTTTCTTAATCGTTAGCTCTTTTTCTATCTCTTTTCTAGTAATTCTTTGTTCCCATATCTTTTTTTTTTCCTTTCCTTCTTCCTTTTGATTTGTTTTTTTTTATGGGGAACCAACTTCATCTTTTGCACTTAGAGACTTAGAGAAATTTTTTTTTTTTACTTTTCATTTCCTAGGGACCTTTCTTTTCACACCCTTATCAATCTCTCCAAACCCCAATATCCAATCTAACTACTTACTTCTTTCATTCCAACCTAATCGCTAACCTCGTAATGTTCCAAAAGCTAGTTAAAACGAGAGGCATTCCTTTGTCGTTCTCAATACTCTCAAGATTTCACAATCTATAGCACAAAACAACACAAGGCCTCACTCAACAATCAATCACAAGGTATGAAAGAAAGGGAAAATTTTAGGGGTAAGGGAATCATTCAAATAGATAGAATGGTCATTCGGGTTAGTATAAGTGTGGTAAAGTGAATAAGAAAACATGAATGATGCACCATGAGAACGCATTTAAACTCCTAAGCACGATGATTAGATTCAAATTAAGTCCAAGTTCATAGAGATGCTTTCAAAAACGTAGGTGCTTTCGAAGTCTAAACGTGCTAAATATGGCGTTTCCAATTTTTCAAAGAAGTCAAATGCAACAAACAACAATGATCAAGGGTATTGATCTCAATCCTAAGTTTGAGTTTCTACTAGGCAATATCATCATTATCCCCTATGCATATGCAAATGCAACCTACATGCTACCAGACTCAGTCCTAAAAGCAAAAAATACAATGCAAAACTACATGGATTTTCTTTTTGGCTTTTCAAATTTTTTTGATTTTTCTCAAAACTTAGTTATTCACAATGTAAGACTCAATAAATGAAAAAAAAAAAAAATCGTTAGTAGCACATCCCTCCCCCAAACTTAAATCACACCGTCTCGGTGTGAAAGTAAGCTTGCGAGAAGGACTAACTAAAAATGCAACACAAAAGCAAAAATCAAAACGAAATGAGACTAATATATACAAGGTGGAGTTGGTACCTCTAGAACTTAGAAGAGTAGGAGGATTCACCTAATGATTAAGACGGGTTGCTCGAACACGGACTCGGGGAACGCATCGCTTGTCTCTTGGCTTGGTGGGTCTCATAGGCGGAATGTCGTGACGGTTAGAACTCAACCACAGGTAGACTTGCCCTAACTCCCAAAGAGCACCGAGATTCAACCTCCAGCTCGTCGATGTCTTCTCTCTCCCCAACCAAACCCTCAACCGTCTCATCAACGCCCTTATTCTTCAAAGAAGTAGAAATCAAGCCCATGACCTTCTTCGTAAGGCTCTTCACCGTCTTCACAAGCTTCCGGATGGTCCTATCTTGTCATTTGTTCCATTTTTGGAGGAGGCAAATGTGATCATGTGCTTCTCTGACTCCTCCCTCGGCCAAAGGCTCATCATAGGGTCGAAATTGATACATCGCGCCTCCTAAAGGTGTAGTGGAGGTACATCCTCGTTTTCTCCTTCCTTTGCACTAGGTTTTGTGGTGCCTCTTCTTTAGGTTTCCTTTCCTAAGGATGGTTGGGATATCGGGTTGATATGCTCAAATATAATACCCTAAAGTATCTAAGCAGTAGCTATAGTATTCTAGGGGTCGAACCACAAAGACTCAAAATGTTCACGCAATAAATTTCAGAATGTGAATTAAGCTAAGCGAAATAAATGTAATCAAGGATAACAAAACAATTAAATCAAAGAAGTAAATCAGTGGGATAAAGGCTAGGCTTAAGGAAGTTTGCAGGCAAATCAGAATTATAAATCAAATCAAATATCAGGGATAGAATAAGCTCCGCTCTTGAACTTGAAACACAAATATATAATAAACCAACTGTCGTTGCGAAAACTATCTATGTCTAAACCTAGAATTCCAAATTTCTTTGCAAATTCTATAAATTCAAACAAGCATTAACGGTCGAGTTCAATTGTTCACAAAATCCTAAACCAAATTTCTTTGCGAGTAGGTCTTTTGCTCACCAAACACTAGTTCAGGAAACTAATCACACTTTCGTGTCAATTAATCAACCTAACATCAGATTCTAGTTCGCGACGCTAGAATAAGCATTAATCTCAAGTCTACGTGAAAAGCTCTATAGATATTCCATAACAAGTAAATCAAATCTAATAATTCATCATATACCTTTAAACAACCCTAAACCTAACAAGGAATCTACTCAGACATGGTAAATGAGACAAACATCATGAATAAAATAGATATCATAAGTAAAATAGAGTAAGAATACAAAGAGGGTTCAAGGTTCTTCTCCCAAAAACTCAATTGCAGAATACTCTATCTCCAGAAAATCAAAAACCTAATTTTATATCTAAAAACATGTTTAGGAGTAAAACTTGAAATAAGGAAAGTTTCTGGTTTATCTTCGGGTCTTGATGCGCGTTCTGATCATTTGTATCGACTGATACCGCAAATGGTATCGATCGATACTAAGAACTTTAATCGTGTTTCTTCCGAAGAGATGGTGTCGATCGATGCCTCTCAGGTGTCGATCGATGCTGAGCTTTAGTTCACTGAACTGTTCAACTCCAGATTGCTTCAAAAGCTTCCAATAATCCAATTTAGCTCCATATGTGCCTATATCCTGAAAAGAACTTGAAAGACTCTAAAACTACTAAAAAGACTCAGAAAAAGGACTTATATCATGGTTAAAAGTGGGTAAAAACCATGATATATCAACTCCCCCAGACTTAGTCTTTGCTTGCCCTCAAGCAAACAGAAAACCAAACAAAGAAAGAGGTTTGAAAAACATGGAGACTCACCTTTTCTTGAGACATTGTAATGACTCCTTTTCCAAGCTCCCAATCATCACCTAAACAGTTTCAGATCTGACCGCCATGTACTTCTCCGTAGACAATTGCAGCTTCCCAGTACCCACGCATTATCTCGTAGCATCAATCATACTAAATCTTTCATTGCCGATTCATTACTGTTGTAGATGTTTAGAAAACTTCTAGATTCTTCCCCAATGTGATATCGTGACTAAGAAACCACCCAAATTTTACACCTTGATATGATTTTCCTCTCCCCCAGACTTATCTCTTTTTATGCTTCTGATTTGGATTAAGCCTTGCATATACAAATCAAGGTTTGAGACGCGAGTATTGATGGTGTTTGCCACCGAATCCCCGGTTCTTCCCTCTCAACGTATCAAAAATCTTAGGCGAACAATGGGGTCTCGGGAAACGTTCCTACCCCTTGCTTTAGACTTTTGTGTGATCATTCCTTATCCAAGTAGAAAAATGGGATCACAAGAAATGTTGTTAGCCCTCTACTCGGCGGAAATCATTTCATCTTTCATGCATAATGTGTGTCAAGGGAGAGGTATATCATACTCTTCAAACACATGGGTTCTTTTGTCAGATATGAATGATTGAATCAAGTTCAATGAATACCAACCTCAGTAATGAAGTGCAAAATTGGGCTCAAGATTTGGAAGAAATTTGCTGGGGACATGGGTGTTTCCTAGTCAACTGGTCAGTCTTTGGATTTTTCATTAGTCGATCTTAGAGCTGATTTTGTGACAGTGGTTACTTAAAAACAAAGTCAGAACAAATGAAATCAAGCAAAGGTTCATAATCTCCAACAGGTTTTGACTCAATAAAACAAAAATTTGACTCAAAAGGACTGACTCTAAGAAAAACAAACCCAATGTCAGTAACTACCTCCCCCAGACTTAAACAACACTGTCCCCAGTGTTATCTAACCCAGAGGAAGCAGAAGAAAGCACAAGAACAGAATGGCTGAAAGTGGGCTTGAAGGTACCGTGGGAATGGGTGGGTATCGAGCGATACTGAAAACCGGTATCGACCGATGCCAAGGCAGTATCGACCGATGCATGTTACGTATCGATCGATACCAAGGTCCTTTGTTTGTAATTCTGAAACTCGAAACCGTGTCCAACGAAGCCAATTGTTAGATGAAGAACTATTAGATCATGAGAGCACAGTTAGAAGCAACATAATCAATAGATAGCCATAAGTTCAACAAGTACTGGCAATGAGAAAGACAAGTTCAGAAAAGAAAGCAAAACAAAAGAAAAGAAATGAACAGAAAATGTGAAAACCCAGGAGCAGAGACTACTAGTCTGAATCATCATCGTCATCTGATACAGCATAGCGAGATGAAGGGCCAGGGGTGGAGTGGTCGACATCAGTAGATGACATGCAGCGGCAGCGAGAGACAACGGACCAGATGCTCTGTAAACTCTCCACGACGTATCTCTGAAAAGTGGTTGTCTCCATCGGCAAATCCGGTGGTGGAGGAAACGAAGGTGCAGGAGCAGATGGCTGGCGGTGCTGTGAACGGCGAGGCTGAGTTCCAGCAAAGTCAGCTGCGGGTGCCTCGTCTACAACGACAGGAATGGACAGGAGTTGGCGTGGAGCGCGGACACGCGTGGATGGTGCAACTGAGAGCAGACTCGGATCTGGATCGAAATGCTGCTGAGATGGATCATTACCGAAGCGGGTTAGAGTGCGGTTGGGGAGCTGCACAAAGAGCTCTTCGTCGGTCGTAGGGAGACACCAGCGGCGAGTTGCCTTCAGCCAACGCATGTGCTGCATATGCTGCTCATCCATCAGAGAGCGAGATGTGACAATCGAGCATGCTAAAGTGGAGATGCCAAAATGCTCGAAGATAGGACTGAGGAGGCTGCCGACTGACTCAGTCTTCCGTATTGTGGCGTAGTTGCGGCCAGAGAAGGGCTTGGTCTTCAAAGAGACCAAATGGTGCGCAAAGAGAGAGCCTATGTTGACTGCGAAGTTCAACTCGGGCCACTCATACCTGTCCTCAGGAATGAGGTCGCCAATGGCCTTCTATAGTAAGATCAGCTCTGAGATCCTCATCTTGTTTGGCTCAATCTTGCAGAGAAGAGTGGTGCTCAGAATGCGGACGATGCAACGCAGAGTCGGATGGCGGACGTTTATCTGTGTCGTGGTCTTGGAGTGGTAGGCTCCAAGACCGATGTGTCACCAAAAGACCTGTGCGTCATGAAACTGGGTCGGAAGAGCTACCTGCTGAGGATCGGGATCAAACCCATAGATGGCGCAGAGATCAGGGATAGGCAGCTTGTAACGAACACCTCGGATCAGGAAAGTCAAGGTGCCCTCCGAAGCAGTGTGGTGGACCTCGTCTCTGTAGTACACTCGAGCTGTGGTGAGGAACTGGCGAACGAGGTCGGGATAAAGGTCATACTGCCGTGAATACAATGTCCCTAGAACAATCTTCCCAAGCATGTCTGAGAGCTCCACGTCAATACCCAAACGGTGCATAGTGTGCGGATCGATGAAGCGTGTGGGGAGGATGACAACGCGCAGCCACTCATTGTAGAACAGAGTGTCGTAGTCGTCCCACTCTTCGGCTATGGGCTTATAGATGCAGGCCTCGCTCTCGATTTCCTCCTTAGGCAAACCTGCCCAATCATGTCGCGAAATGATCCTCTTCCCCTCCAACTTAGGCCAAGGAGGCCTAGCAACAGGAACAGGGGAAGAAGGAGATGGCGATCGTCGTGGCGCAGCCCTCAGGTCACTAATGTGGACCTCAATGAAGCTCTGAGGGCCTGTATTGTCTATGAAATCACCCTTCAGGATCCTGTAGCGATCCCTGGTTAGAACAGCCGTGACAACCCCGGCATGCCAAAACAATCCACAGAACGCTTCAACCTCGTCCTGAAGACTGAACTCGCGGCGTGGAGGATTGGAACCGGAGGCGTCATCCTGTCGTGCCTTCTTGCGAGGAGCCATCTGAGAAAAATCGAAACGAAAGCAGAATGTAGTTCAGCATACGTAACAGATAGGCACAAGTATCGATCGATACCAAGAGGGTATCGATCGATACTAGAGATATGGTCACAGAGGTTCCTCGATATCGATCCAACCCTATCAACCAAAAATCGAATTCCTCAATTTACTCTATCCCTATCATGTCCATTCTATTCCTAGCATAGCAATTCCATTCCCCTAGAGTGAAAGAAGACACGGTATGGGACTAAAAACTCCATAAGCATAAGAAACCAAAACCGAATCCGCCAGTGAGTCTAAAATGATGAAAATCGAGTACATTACCTTGTAGATCGAAGGAATGAGTAATGAAATGACAATGTGGGCAAAAAGCCGAGTGGAAAAGAGTTTAAAAATCGAAGAAAACGGTGAAAAATTGAAGAAATGGTGAGAGGGTGAGAGAGAGATAGCGGCGTCGAGCGATAGGAGAAAGGTGAAGACTGAACAAGAAACCCGAGGGTTTTATAACAAAACTTACCTGGGTGCTGAGTATCGATCGATACAGTAAGTGGTATCAATCGATGCTCGCATCGTAACAGCACAAGTCTCCTTTGGTTATGGTATCGATCGATGCTCCAAGGGTGTCGAATGAATGCTCGTTGTCTGGACCTGGTTCACGTGAAGACACAGGGCAAAAACAAAACGAAAAATTCAAAATAAAAACATATGTACAGACTCACCAGTGGGTTGCCTCCCAACAAGCGCTTGTTTAATGTCGTTAGCTTGACATTGAGATCAGTCAGGCAGCTGGTGGCTCAGCCAGAGGCACTATGTGGCCATATGGAGTGGTGGTTTTTGCCCAATAGTGTTTCACCCGCTGTCCATTGATAGTGAACTCCTTTCCTTCAGCATTCAGCAACACGACTGCGCCATGTGGTCGGACTGCCTTGATTGTAAAAGGACCTGACCAACGAGAACGCAATTTCCCGGGAAACAATTGTAAACGAGAGTTGTATAGAAGTACCTGGTCATTTGGTTCAAAGTGGCGAGAGAGGATTTTCTTGTCATGATATGCTTTGGTCCTCTCTTTGTACAGTTTGGAGTTCTCATAGGCGAAGTGTCTGATCTCATCCAATTCATTCAATTGAACCAAACGCCTTTGAGCAGCAAACTTGATGTCGAAATTCATAAGTTTGGTAGCCCAAGATGCTTTGTGCTCGATCTCAACCGGAAGATGACATGCTTTCCCATACAGCAAATGGAATGGTGTGGTGCCCAGTGGCTATAGTATTCTAGGGGTCGAACCACAAAGACTCAAGATGTTCACGCAATAGATTTCAGAATGTGAATTAAGCTAAGCGAAATAAATGTAATCAAGGATAACAAAACAATTAAATCAAAGAAGTAAATCAGTGGGATAAAGGCTAGGCTTAAGGAAGTTTGCAGGCAAATCAAAATTATAAATCAAATCAAATATCAGGGATAGAATAAGCTCCGCTCTTGAACTTGAAACACAAATATATAATAAACAAACTGTCGTTGCGAAAACTATCTATGTCTAAACCTAGAATTCCAAATTTCTTTGCAAATTCTATAAATTCAAACAAGCATTAACGGTCGAGTTCAATTGTTCACAAAATCCTAAACCAAATTTCTTTGCGAGTAGGTCTTTTGCTCACCAAACACTATTTCAGGAAACTAATCACACTTTCGTGTCAATTAATCAACCTAACATCAGATTCTAGTTCGCGAGGCTAAAATAAGCATTAATCTCAAGTCTACGTGAAAAGCTCTATAGATATTCCCTAACAAGTAAATCAAATCTAATAATTCATCATATACTTTTAACCAACCCTAAACCTAACAAGGAATCTACTCAGACATGGTAAATGAGACAAACATCATGAATAAAATAGATATCATAAGTAAAATAGAGTAAGAATACAAAGAGGGTTCAAGGTTCTTCTCCCAAAAACTCAATTGCAGAATACTCTATCTCCAGAAAATCAAAAACGTCCCCCTCTGGAGGCTGAAAAACCTAATTTTATATCTACAAACACGTTTAGGAGTCTATCTTGAAATAAAGAAAGCTTCTGGTTTATCTTCGGGTCTTGATGCGCGTTCTGATCATTGGTATCGACCGATGCTGAGCTTCAGTTCTCCGAATTGTTCAACTCCAGATTGCTTCAAAAGCTTCCAATAATCCAATTTAGCTCCATATGTGCCTATATCCTGAAAAGAATTTGAAAAACTCTAAAACTACTAAAACTATCATGGTTAAAAGTGGGTAAAAACCATGATATATCACGGGTCGTAAAGGAGATCCTCACTCGGGGCAAAGATCACATTGGCCCGGATGTGATGTGATTTCCAAGTTTGCGAGTAATACCTTCTTCTCTTCAACCTCGCAATATGAGAAGCGGTACCCGTGTCGATGTTCCAAGCGCTCTGCTAGAAAGTGAGCCCGATTGAGATATGAGGCGTCAAAGAATGAAATCTCTCCCACACTTTCACCCAAATCAATCCCACAAGCTCTCAAGATCGGTGTAATAATGCCTCCAACACTCAACTTTGGAGTCTTATCCATGGTTGTCCAAGCCCAATCCTTGTAAGAGTGGAGTTGGGTGAGAAGTATGACACCGAGGCTCGGGATAAAGTATTCCTCAAAGAAAACTCTGCTGTCATTGGTGTGATCGAGAAGTGCCTTGATCCCTCTACCCAAAAGCTTCATCTCATCGTCCCTTTTCGATCATCTCTCTCTTCTAGCATAGAAGGTATGGGCGAGGACCTTTTGAACATAACGTATTGTTTGGTGTCTTATCCTACTCGCCTTTGTCCATCCCTTTTCCCAACAGCCAACACCAATGTGTTCCCAAATGCGAGCAAATGATGGTTTCCTACCGGGGATATAAAAAGAACTCCCTTCCTCAAACCCATATATGGCGTCAATCTCTTTGAGTGTGAGCTATTAAGACTTTCCACTAACACAAAATGTGAATTGAGCATCGTCATCCAATTATCGAATATTAGTTGAGTCGAGGTGGAATGTCAATAAGAATTGGTGAGTCAGAGTTTTGTAAGATGGGTGCTTTCTTCTTTGAAGCTTGTTTCTTTGAGGCTTGGACATTCGCCTTTCTGTTCCCCTTACTTGTGCTTCTGACAAGTGTTTGTTCATCTTCTTCGCCCTCACGCTCACTCACCGGTTGAGCTAGTGCCTTGCCCTTTCTTTCGTGCTTGTTGACTTCTATGAGACCGGTATCTCTCTTTGGTCTTTCCCATTGGTGATCCCTAGGAATTGTAGCGGCCGGAACTATGCCGCTATAGCGAGCCGCTAAGCCCATCACGACCATCACTAACCCGCTACACCAAGCTGCTAGGATCTCTAGAATTTTTGGCCAAAGTTTCTGAAATCTCTAGCGGCCAGATCTATGACGCTAGAGGTTGCCGCTAGGTGCCTATCGAGCAGCATTTAGCCGCTACACTATACCACTAGGATCTCTGGAAAATTTGGTCAAAGTTTTTGAAATCTCTAGCGACCAGCACTATGCCGCTACATGTTGTCGCTAGTTGTATAACAACCAAACGCCTGCTGCTAAAATAACCGTTAGGATCTCTAGAAATTTTGAGAACCGCTCTGGACTTGATCTTTGAATAGTTAACCCCTAAACTAAATTAAAAAAAAAAAAAAGATACACAAAAATGAAACCAAAATAAAGAGATATGTAAAAGGATACCATGGGATTGCCTCCCAAGTGCGCTTGTTTTATGTTGCGAACCTTTGACTGTTCATCGTTCTAGGCAGTGGTAGGATCCAAGAGAGGAACCGTGGTCCCTTCCTCTATGAAATCATCAGCTAGATAAGGCTTGAGACGTTGCCCATTCACAGTGAACTCTCCACCGGACTTGTTCCAAAGAACTACCGCTCCATAAGGTCTTACTTCCTTGATCTTAAACGGACCGAACCATCTTCACTTACACTTCTCGGGAAACAACTTCAAACAAGAATTGAACAATAGAATGTTGTCATCAACCTTAATGTTCCTTGGGATGATCTTCTTATCATGGAATTCCTTGGTCTTTTCTTTGTAAATCCGCGAATTCTCGTAGGTCTCAAGACAGATCTCATCCAACTCGTTCAATTGCACCAAGCGCTTCTCCGCAGCCGTCTTGATGTCAAAATTGAGAAGTTGCACAGCCCACATAACTTTTGTACTCAAACTCAACCAGAAAATGACACATCTTCCCGTAAAGAATATTGAATGGAGTTATCCTTATAGGTGTCTTGAAAGCGGTTCTATGAACCCAAAGCGCATCATCAAGGTTCATAGACCAATCCTTCCTTGTCGTACCAACCATCTTCTCAAGGAGTGCTTTGATTTCCCGATTAGAAATCTCGACATGCCCGCTTGTTTGAGGATAATACGGTGTTGCAACTTTGTGTTTAACACCCCGTATTTCTTCAACAAACTCTCAAAGACCTTATTGATGAAATGGGTACCACCATCGCTAATCACAACTTGAACATCTTCAACACAACCTTTGCATTATTTATTGGACTAGCTATCGCCTCAACCTATTTCGAAACATAATCGACTGCGATGAGGATGTAGTTGTTACCATAAGAAGACGGAAACGGTCCTATGAAGTCATTTCCCCAAATATCAAAGATCTCAACCTCAAGAATCGGATTTTGTGGCATCTCGTTTCTCTTACTTATGTTGTCTTTCTGTTGGCATAAATCACACTTTGAAACAAATGCTTGGGCATCCTTGAACATTGTCGGCCACCAAAACCCTGCTTGTAGTGCCTTAGTGACCGTCTTGAATGATGCAAAATGATCCCATACACTGAACTGTGGCAATGCAATAATATACCAGCAACTTCTTCTTTCGATACACATATTCTATAAATCTTGTCCTTGCAAAGTGTGTACAAGTACGGCTCATCCCAATATAATCGGTTCAAGTCCTTGAATAATTTCTTTCTAGCATAGCCGACCAAGTTAGGGGTCTCTTTTTTGCATGCCAAGAAGTTCACATAATCCGCATACCATGGCAACTTCTCGTCTATCCCCATGATCTCTTCTAGTCTCTTACCCGTCTTGATGGCTTCATTTCAAGATAAACCGCCATAAGTAGTTCTTCGGGTAATGAATCATTAATGGGAACACCATCCTCAACTCTTTACCTTGACAAGTGATCCGCCACCCCATTCTCAATACCTTTCTTGTCTTTGATCTCAAGATCAAACTCTTGGAGAAGCAAATTAGGATTTAACCTTCTTTGATGCTCAATAGAAGTCATTGATTCATCTCTTAGATGTAACCTATGCATGCATAAAAATTAAGAAATTTCTTCAATATCATTCAAAGAATAACCTATGCATGCATAAAAATTGAGAAATTTCTTCAATATCATTCAAAGAATAACCTATAGCCTTTCTACACTTTCTTAATTCAACTAGAAGGGTGGTTATTTCCTCATCACTAAGATCCTTATTCACTATGACCGGGTAAGTAGAGTTTGTTCCAAGAAATGCATACCTTAGCCCTTTTGGTAGTGGTTTGAGGTATACTTTTAGAGCTTTGAGATCACTCCAATCATCACCAATGCTAGACTTACCACTTCCAGCGTCCTTGAGTTCAATCTCACATTCTACTTCAACCACACTCACATTGTGTGCGAATTGGGTGAGCTCTAAGAATGATGTGCTTCCTTCAATAGGCTTGTGAAAGTCAAAGAGCTACTCATACCCAACACTCTCCACATCAATGAACTCATTCTCCCCATTCTTACAAGTAAGTGCTACTTGTAGAGAATCTTCCAGTGCAAGCTCTTCTGACAACTCATCCCCCAACTAATCCATGGTCTAAATCCAAAACGCTTGACCTTCTATTGTTGGCTTCTTCATGACCTTGTTGATGATGAATTGGAGAACCATATCACCCAAATGAAGATCTATTCTCCCCCTTCTCATATCAATGATAGATCCCGCAATTGCTAGAAACGGTCTCCCAAAGATTAGTAAATCCCTTGGCTCTTCATCCATTTCCAACACAATGAAGTCGGTTAGCACCTCAAAATTCCCAATCATAACCATCAAGTTCTCTAGCATTCCACCGGAATCCTAACTGATCTTTCCGCCAACACCAAAGAGATTCTACATTGCTTATATCTTGTGAATCCAAGGCGTTTAGCTACCGAGAGAGGCATCAAATTCACACTAGCTCCCAAATCGCATAAGCAATGAGTGAAAGAAAGCGGTCTCAAAGCACAAGGTAGAGTGAAGCAACCCGGATCTCCTAGCTTCTTTGGTACTATCTTTCATTGAATGATAGCACTACACTCATGGGTCAAGACTACCATACCTTCCAAGGCTTTTGTTTTCTCCTTGAGAGCATCCTTAAGAAACTTGTTCTATTGAGGAACCAACAAGAATGCATCAATTATGGGCATGGTCACTTGTACCTCATTCATTTGCTTGTTAAAGATGGCTCTAAACTTCTCCATGAGTTGTTTCTTGAAGCGGCCCGGAAATGGTAGCTTAGCCGCATAAGGTGGTGGCACAAACAACGTCTCTTTCGGAGCCAAAATCGGTTCCTTCTCTAGGATCGCCTTTCATTTACCTTTGTCATTCACCTTCACTACCTCATCAACTTTCTCTTCTTTAATAATCGGTTCATCATCTTCAATCTTGATAACCACATCCCCTATTTGCTTCTCAATGTCCTCATTGAGACCCTTAGAAGGAACTTCTCTAGATGGTAGCTCTTTACCGCTTCTGAGTGTAATAGCATTAATGTATTCTTTCGGGATAGGTTCGAGTTTCTCTGGTTGTCTACTTGAAAAAGATGCTCCTTGAACCATTTGGTGATCCATATGTTTTATCTTCGAGTTAAAAGTATCAAACTTTGCATTCAACTCATTGTAGGAACAATCCACCTTAGTATGGATCTCCGCCATGTTTGTCTTCATCTCAATAGCAATATTAGTTTGCCTTGCTAACAATTATTGAAACATACCCTTCATATCGAAGTCTTAAGTAATGTTGCCTTGTTGTGGAGGTTGATACCCTTGTTGAACATTAGGAGCAAAGGTAGGCTTGTTGTATCCTCCATGGTTACCTTGGAATTGACCTCTAGGAACAAATTGTTGTTGTTGAGGATTAGAACCTTGAGCTTGATTAGATGGCACAAAAGATCTTTGTTGGGCTCCTTGGGGAACTTGAGGCTTGTAGACTTGATCTTGTGGATTCTCCACATTGCTACTCCTCCAAGAGAAATTGGGGTGATTACGGTAGTTTGGATTGAAGCCTTTGTTGTAACCACCTTGGTAGTTCCCTTGACCACCCACAAAATTCATCTCTTCTTGTCCTTCAACATTCACTTCAAAACCAATCTCTTGAAAGCCTTGCTTGCCCTCACAATCACCAAGAAAGTTGATTGAAAGTTGTGTACCTTGTAGGACTTTATCCATCTTCTCATGTAAGGATTTGATCTCCTTTCCACGTTGCTCATCACTCTCTCCACTTCGCTGTGGAGAACGGTCATAATCATCACCGTAGTTTCCATCACTTTGCGCTAGATTCTCAACCAAGGACATCTCTTCTTCTACATCTTTTCCTAAGAAGTTCTTGTTGCTTACCGTGTCAAGTAGCATTCAGAACTTAGGAAGCACTCCTCTACATAGGGTGCTTAAGAGTGATGCGTTAGAGAATCCATGATAAGTGCACATAGTAGTGTAGCCCTTAAACCGCTCCCACACTTCACTAAAACTTTCACCATTCTTTTGCGTGAAGCTTGAGATCTCGTTCCTTAACTTAGCGGTTCTTGAAGTAGAGAAGAACTTGGCTAAGAAGGCCTTTTGGCTTTCATCCCAAGAGTTGATTGTGTCACTTAGAAGATTCTTCTCCCATTGATGTGCCTTATCCCAAGAGAGAATGGGAATAAACGGAGCTTGAAAGCGTCTTTCGAAATGCCATTTATCTTCACTGTGCCGCACAACATATACGAATTGGTCTAGATGATCCAATGGGTCCTTGAACCATATTGATTAGGCTTGCCTTTATCTCAAAGTTGTTGTTTCCAATCGGCGGAGGCCTAATTGCGGTTTCTATGCACATTCGGTGCATCATAAGCTCTGATCACCCTAGCGGGTCTAGGTCCATGGTGAGGAACTTGCTCACCATCATCTCGTTGATCGTGTGGATCTTGGTTCATCATACCCAACCACTCTAGATGTTCTAACCTTTCTCAATCATGTCTTGCTCTAGCGTTTTCCCTTTCTAACCGGCGAATGTCCACTAAATCAATCAAGTTCGCTTGGCTGCGGCTTCGCAAGTTCATACACCTAAAGAGAAAACCAATCCACGATGATCAAATATCAAAGAAAGTAAAAACTTAGTCTCAAATAGATTCCAAATCCTAATGGCTAATTACTATTGTTCGGCAACGACACCAAAAACTTGATGGAGAAATATTTAATTTCAAAACTAGTTTTAATATTTATATTTCTAAATCACCCAAGTGCAAGTGCAAGCGTTGTAGTAATTTAGATGTCGAACCCAAGAGAAATAAAATTAACATAATAGGAATACAAGTCTCTACTTAATATCTAAGTAATTAAGGATTAAGATTTTACTTCTAACAACTAAGTATTCAAGCAAAAGAGATAAGAAGCAAGGTGAAACAAATGCAAACTAAATAAGAACCTAAACAAGACTAGGAAATTGAACTAACCAAAGCAAGACATAAAAAATGCAAGATACTACTCAGTTTCAAGATTAAATAAAGCAAGCAAGCACAAATCAAGATTAAACGGTTCTTAAAAGATAATTAAGCAAGCGAATCCTTGGGTAAGGTAATTGATTAAGGCAAATCCAAGCTAATCCATAATACTTATTGAACCTACCAATGCTAATCATTAGATCTTAGATCTTTAAGTTAGACTAATCCATTTTTATTGCACTAATCCCTATACTAATCAAGTAACTAACAAGGATCATCCCTATAACTATCAAGTAACTTGAAATACTTGAAGAAATTTATGATGAAAAGGAAGGAAATTGCATTTAACTTAAAATATCATTACAAGGTTTTAAATGTGGCTAAAAAGAGTTCAAAAACAAAGCATAAGTCTACAAATTAGGTAAAAATAGTATAAATAGTAAGAGAGTCGAATTGGGTCAATCCAGAACAAACCGGATTTTAATCCAGAAAATCTGGTTTTTTCATGCTCTGTTACAACCTACACTTGGCCGATACAGGAGGTCGCTACGTTTATAACGGTTTATCGTTGATCGCCATGGTTGGCCGCTAGAATCTCTGGAATGGGACGAAACTTTTGCAGCGATTAGTGTTTGGCCGTTACACTTAGGCGTTGGGCCTATAACGGTTGCATTTTGGCCGCTACGCTTGGCCACTAGAATCTCTGCCCTTCAAACTTGATCCTCCTTCGCGTCCGAGCTTCCCCGCAACTTCGAGTCTTCTCCCGTGCATAACTCTTGCTTTCCTTCTTCTCAACTCCATCGCTTAAGTGCCCAAACTCCGAGTAACCTAACAAAAGAGATCAAATGTAATGCAAATACATGGAAACAAACCTAAAATCATAAAATGCATGATCAAAAACTAAGAAGTCTAAAACTCATGCGAAAGTGTTAAAACTAACCAAGAAATGAAGCTTAAAACTAGATAAAAAACCTAAAAACAGTGCAAATCCTATGAATATCAAAGACTTCACAAGCGAAGTCTCAAAAATCTTTTGAAAACTTTTTAAAAAATTTTGAATTTTCCTAAATTTTTTGAAATTTTTGAATTTTTTGAATTTCCCTAAACTCTAAAATTCGAATATATCTGTTTAACTTTTTGTTAACAATCCCTAATAAATATTTGACATCAAAATAGTTTAATATATTCAAAATCTAGCAACTATATGAAGAATTGGTATTTTATATCAAAAAAATATCAACTTAAATCTAACCTTAAAGATATATACATGGATTTTTACCTATTGGCCAACCCTAAACCTATGTTGCCTCACATGGTTTACCTCACATGGCTTAGTTTTATGAAATTTTATGAACTTTTATTTTTAAATTTTTAACTTTAATTTAAAATAATTTATCTATCAAAAATTTTATCCAAATATGTTTTATAATTTTTTAATTTAAATTTAAGATTTAATTTGAGACTTCGCATCTAAAGTATCCAATTGTTCTTGGGTTTTCTATAACAGAATCCACTTAACATGCTTTACTATCATGAAATTTAATGAAATTATAATATATAAACTTCATATTTGGATAAACTTAATTTCTGTATAAAAATTGCAATGTAATTATTTATTATTATTTTAATTTTAATTTAATATTTAATTATGGTTAGACTTCATGAACGATGTCTCCAACTATTTTTGGGGTTTAGAACATAATCAACATTACATACTTTAATTTTATGAAATATTTTAAAATTTTAATTTATAAAGTTCATATTTGGATAAACTTATTTTCTATATAAGAAATTGCAATAAAAATATTTTTATTATTATCCTTATAAGTATAAGATTTAATTACGGTTTCAGACTTCATGGAGGAAGTCTATTGTGAGAGTATGAGACTTTGTTCATGAAGTCTCAGCGGCGCGTAGGTTAAAACTGTAATTACGATTTCTGTTTTTGTTTTGCTAATAAGGATAAACATAATTTTTCTACCATTTTGATCTAGTTTTGCATTCATTTCAACTTGAGGTCTAGTTTTGCAGTCCAAATCTTTTAGTTCTAGTTTTGGCAAAAAAAATTTGTTGGCAACAATATTATATAAATTAAGGCTTAAACAAGCCAATCTGAGGGGACATTGTTTACAAATGACATATATTGCGAGTAAACACGAATATTTCGTGCCAATTTATCTGTTTTTTTCATTATATATCTGCGAGAAATTAGAGTAAGCAAAAAAGAAGAAAAAAGTCCCTTATCATGCTTTATTTCATCCAAATAGATTGCAAAAGCTGGCCATTCAGCCGAAGAAGACACCACCTTCACCAAGTGTGAACAGTCCGTCAAGAATTCTACGTCTTTCTTCTGAGTCTTGATCATATTCTTCTTCGCCCAAACTAGTGCTTCCACTTCGGTATGCAAGGCTGAGAGACTTCGTCGTAGATTAGCCGCCCCCATTGTTGGTGCTTCACCGGAATGGTGAATACAATACCATCCTATGCCCGAAAAACTGTCACTCTCTTTCCATGAGCCATCAATGAAGCATCGATATCCAAAATTTGTAATCGTTGGTGGGCCATAATTGAAGATCGTTGGTGCTCTGGTTGAACCTCCCGTTGGGCTACTATTGAATTTCTATGAATGCATATGGCTCTTGATCAAGGTTTTCATATAATTTATCATTCTTTGCTTTTCAATTATACCAAACTAACCACGGGAAGTTAGAACTCTCTACCTCTGATGGTAGTCTCCCTTATATTTTTTTATTTCTGCACTATTTTAATTATTTTCTTACTAGTAAATTTCTTTAAACTTCTATCAAAAATCCATAGGTCAGATAAATAAAGAATTTTTGTAAAAATCTGCTGTTTGATTCAATCTAATTCAGTTTTTGTATTTAAAAATTTAGTTTTAAATTTATGTTTATTGAAGTAGAAATTATCAATCCATATATTAATGTTAAAAACATTTAAGTAAATTATTTAAATTTCAAAACTGTTTAAAAACTAACTGTTTCACTATAGGCAAGCTATATTACTGATCACACAGTTCAATTTGACATGCAATTTTTTATTAGTTAAACACATAAAAATACAATCCAAAATAATATTATTAAATTATTAAACAAAAATTAGTTAAATAGTTCTAGTAAAAGGAAAAAGAATAACTAATGAGAGATGACTTAAAAAATAAGAGGACTCACTACATATTGTAGAAATGAATTTAGGGGCCGATTGGCGTGCGACTGTAGAGACTTTTACTTCATTTAAAAGTATCTACAGCAAAAATTTCTCCAATCATACTTTTACTTTATTTTTTATTTTTAAAGTCCTAACAGTCCCTAAAATCTTTCTAACCTCTTTTGCTTCTACTTTTTTAAAGCCACAAAAACATGGCTTTTAGAAGACGATTCTTTTTATTTTTTTTAACAATGATGTATATTAATAATAAGAATTAGATAAAACAATAATAATCAATAGAAAAATTCTACACAAAACAATAAAAACAAAATTATTTTTAATAGGATCAAGAATCATTCAAAAACAATAAAAAATCAATAATCGATAAACATACTAATTCAAAAAAAAATGTAAAACAAAATTAAAAAATTAAAACTAAAATGTAATTGTTAATAATTTATTTATCTATTAGTTTATTCTAAAGATTTGTAATTTTTTTCTTAAATGTAATTGTTAATAATTTTTTTTGTTATATCGATATAATTAAAAAAATTATAATTTTAAAATAAAAGTCACAGCTTCTACAGTTTTTATTACCAATCAAACTTTTATAAATATTTAAAGTCATAGTTTTTACAGTTTTTTGTTATCAATCAAACTTTTACTAATATTTTAAAGTTACATCCACATTGCTTACAGCCAAATTCTCTGCAGCCAAAAGTCTACAGTAACAACATGTAGTAAAAGTCCTTACCAATCGGCCCCTTAGTATATTTCCAATATGTTATAAGAATTCTTGCATCTATAATATTTTCCAACCAATTTCGATATGATAACAAATAAATTTTTTACCCAATAAAATTTGTTATTTTCCTTAGTAGAGATATTAAAATGGTTAAATCCACCTAATTTAAACTCATCTCATTTATATCCACCCCATAACTATAAACCCATTTATATTATTTTAAATATGTAACTTAGTTAACCCGACCCGTTTAACTCTGCCCATTTAAACAAACTCTAACTTAAGTAAACCCATTTAGACTCAATTAAGCAATATATGAATTTTAATTAATTATAAATTATTTTCATGTAATATTAATCAATGGAAATATGATTCCTAGCTACATAGATTGTGGTACGTTACATAGTCACACATATGAACTATCAAAATATCATTTTAACTACAACAAAAAAATGAATAATGCATATGTTTCAAGCTCATTTCGGACATTTATTAATAGATATCCATAATTGGGGGTTTATAATGTAATTAAAAAACAATAAATCAGACCAAAACAATAAATCAACCAAACTCCAACCAAACCGACTCTCTAAATAACCCAACTTGACTCAGCTTACTCGTGCAATCCGGAAATGGGATTTGAAAGGAATCTCTTGTTGTCATGTAAGAGACAATGATATGGGTTTATCATAAAGGTTTGTCACATGTTAATGGTTCAAAATCTTGGAAAGTTTCTAGTGAAAAACGCATTGAAACACCTCCTTATAAACGACCTCGAGGAAGACCTATTGGAAAAGCAATGATAAAAAAAAAAGCACGAATCTCCAAAGAAGAATAAGAATAAGGTTGGTCGTGAAGGAAGAGTGCCTTATTGTGGTCTATGTAGTGGCGACGAAGGGCAAAACTCAAGAAAGTGTCCTCATGAGGTAAGTATATACTTCAATAATGATAGCTTGTTTGTTGTGTTGTTTGGTAATTGAAATAGACTGCGCTTTTGGTTTGTTATTAGACTAGACTATTTGGTTACATAGTTTGTAACTTAAATTGTGTTATATTGACTGTTTATGTTTTGGAAATCTGAAGAGAGTAGGACTAAGAGAAGGCGACTTAATGAGGAAGCTAAGGAAGCTCAAATAGAAGATATATCATAAATTGTATCTCCTGCAAGCCAACTCGGATTCTATAACTAATTAACGATAAGATGATATTTTCGGACGTTTAACCTATGATGGTTAAATTTTTTGGAAGTAACCTATGATATTTTGGCTATGTTTAACCTAGATATTAATCGATTATGTCAAAATATTTCAAGTTTAAAGCTTTATTAGTTCAGATCGTTTCTTATGTTTTTGGGTCGGTCTACTTAGAGAATTGGTTCGGTCAGATTTGTATATATCGGGTAGGGTCTGATCGGGTTTATTATTTTGGTATGGTTTAATATTTTCTTTTTAAATACATTATAAATATAAATGGCCGAAATGAGGTTTTCAACATATTTTTAATTTTTGTGTATGTCACTATGCATTATTCGTTTTTTGGTGTAGTTAAAATAACATTTCAATAGTTTGTATATGTGACTATGAATGTCTCATAGTTTATGTAGGTAGGAATCATTTTTCCTTAATCAATCATAATTATGATTTTCTCACCCAAATCAGAATTACATTTTCTCACCATATTTGTGGAATCATATTTTTCTGCACAAAAAAATAGAATCATTTTATCTCCCAAAAACTCTGAAATTATGTTTTTCCGCCAAAATTACTAAATCTTGTTTTCCGACAAAAATATGGAATCACGTTACTCATCATAATTTCGGAATATTGTTTTCTCGCAACAAAAAAAAAGTGCAATCGTGTTTCCTGCCAAATTTTCAAAATCTTGTTGTCTCTTTAAAGTAACGGTTTGATGTTTTACCGCTAAAATTGTGGAACTATATTTTCTTGCCAAAATTGTGGAATCGTGTTTCTTGCCAAAATTACGAAATCACCTTTTTCTGTTAAATTGCAGAATTTTTTAGCGTGAAAAGTCAGATATTTTTTATTATATTTAAATTTATTTTAGTCTTTTATTTTGGTTATGAAGATATCAAATATTATTTAATAAGAATAATTAACATAATGGAGCTAAATGGATACCCATTTCTTAATTTATGTTAAACTTATTTAATAAATGAGTCTAATCGGAGTAACCTATTTAACTCCATTTAACTTTATATGATAAATGGGCTTATATTGTTTATTTTTCTAACACATACCCATTTACAAATGTGAATTTAACGTGTGCTCAGGTTTTAATCTCAAATAAACACAATGGATAGACTTTAAGTACACAACTATTCATATGTAGTATTGAGGATCGATCCCACAGATAATGTTACTTTACGAATCTATTAGAAAGAACAAAGCTATGACTAAAATATAAAGTTGGGTTTGGTGCTTGTCATAATGAACTAAGCAAGAGAAGAAAGTAAACAAAAGGTTACCAATAATACAAAACGTTGGCATCAGGGATTTCGCAAGAGATTTATCAAAAACTTCATTCAAGTAATTCAAGGACAATCGATCAATTACTAACAAATTCTCAAAGTCAGAACACGACAATGCGACAAATCTATTTCGTAGAATTTAATTGTCTATATCTAAACTACTCAATTACTCAAGAACTCGCAAACAATCACTCAACAAAATATGCATTAATGGTCATGTCCGATCAGTTCAAAAGAATACAATAACTTAACAATTCGCAGGTTATAAGATCAAGGTCGTCTGAGTCTAGATTTAAGTAAATATAGTTATGCACTTGTGGTGGATATATTCCCTAGAATCAGCAGCTAGTTCATGACACTATCCACATGCATTAAGATCACGTATGGAACAAAGAACCCTTGAAAGGAAAAGCAAAACAAATTAAATCTAAAGTATTATTGGGTGAACTTGAGGGGTCTCTGGACGATCTTTATGAAATTGCTCGCAGAAACCTTGTTGAAAACAAGTACATATAAACTTCGAGATCCTGAATTAGTTCTAGGGCTTTTAAACATCAAAACACGTCATTTTGGGACAAATAAGCTCGGGAAGGCTTGGCCGTGCTCGCAGGTGATGGTGGCGCGGTAATGAGTTGCTTGGCCATGGATGCGTGATAGCAGGGCGCGGTGAATGGAATAACCAGAAATTAGAAGTTAATACATGATTTATTTTTTCTACAAGTATTTATGAATATACTTCGAATATTGTTTGCAAACAATAACCAATACTACAATAACTTACGTAAATATTTATTGTTGAAAATCTGTTCATATTAAATTATTTAAATCAATACTTATTTAATTAAGAAGTCACTATAAAATTATTTATATATTATATTATTAAGTATTTAATATATTTTTATGTAATTGATGAAAGAATACACATATAAATGTCATCTTAATAAATTTAATTTTTTTATTTCACTTTTCATTCTAAGGATTTTAGTTACTGTATTAAATGTACTTCTTAACTAATAGTATACGGATACTATACTTTGTATTTTATAGTTTCCTCACAAAAATAAAATTGAAATTTAATTTTATAGATAACATACAATTAAATAGCAACTCATTATGTTACTATTGCGGAGAACGCTTCTTAACATTTACAGCTATATTATTAAAATCTTACTCCACACGATACGTGTGTTCATGGTCTCACAAGAACAAGTCTTCTTTCCAGAAAAAGAGTGACAAAGATTAAAACACGGAGAGCAAACGATTGCCGAACAAATAGAAATCCATCGATCCATAATTTTCTCTTATATGTACCTAAATTTAGACCATTTAGGCATCTTTATAAACCGATTCTCCCAAACAAAAAACATAAACAAAAAAAAAACATAAACATCAACATAAAAAAAAAAGAATAAAGAGAACAAAAAAAAAAGACACTAAAAATGGCAAGAATTTCACTAGTATTAGGTCTGTTGTTACTAGTAGCATTAAGTGAGGTATACGAAGTGCAAGGGACGTTCTTACTGAGGCATTACTTGAGGAAAATTCCTAGAAGATCCAGAGCCTTTACGCCATTCGCTTGTGCCGGTATGTTGAAGTTTGTGAACGTTTTGCAAGCTAGAAGTCCAAGTAAGCCCCAGTACATAAGCTTCTTTGGAAACCTAAAGAATTACATGAACTTCATAAACAAGGCATCCGGGTCGAAAAACTTTGATGCCGAGCTGAAAGGGCAAGCTCAGGGCCTTTACTCATCTATAAATTCAATAACTGGCCAAAGCGGATCATCGGTAAAGTTTAATATAAATTTTAAAATGTGTATATAACAAAAGATGTTCGTGGAACGATAATGTTATGTTTTATTTCTTTTAATATGGTAAAAAACAGGCTCAATCCACAGACGTAATAAATACACTAGTGTCAATGGGAAAGACTTTGAGCCAGCAGACGCAGAGTTCAAAGGTACTGACGTTCCAACAAAGGACAGAGTTGATCATGTCTATGGCGAATTGGTGTAAAACGATTGGTCAGTTCGTTGCGACTTCTGCAGCAAAGAGCGGAAACAAAGTTGATGTGTCATCTTTAGGAGTTGATAACATTGATGCGAAGAGTACGATCGGAGCTGCAGATTCTACTACCACTACCGGAAACTCTGACACCGTAACTGGAAGTTCTAATTCCCCAGCTGGAGGCAGTCCCAACCCTGACTCTAACTCCCCCACTGACTCTGGAGCTGGAAGCACTACCACCACTAACTCTGGTACCACAGCTGAAGGCAGTCCCAACCCTGACTCTAACTCCCCCACTGTCCCTAGCACCCCCAGCCCCACTGACTCTGGAGCTGGAAGCACTACCACCACTAACTCTGGTACCACAGCTGGAGGCACCACCACCACCGGATCTGGCACCTCCACCGTAGGAAGTCAAACTAGTGGAAACTATGGGAGTCAAGGAGGAAGCACCTCCACTCAAGGAACTCAAACAAGTGGAAACTATGAGAGTCAAGGAGGAAGCACCTCCACTCAAGGAACTCAAACTAGTGGAAACGATGGGAGTCAAGGAGGAAGCACCTCAACTGAAGGAACTCAAACTAGTCATTGCATGACAAGTAAGTGTTCTTACAATGGTGGTGGTGGACACTCCTTAAAAGCTTCTATGAACTTTCAACACTCAGGAAAGGCATCCTCCCATTCTCAATCAGCCCACCAAACCCAACATGGCGCAACCTTTCAAGGCTCTGGCTAGAGAAGGGCCGACCTCACATATGTATGAACGTATTAATTAATATTATTTAAATAAGAAGACGGCCCTGCGTAACGTATTAAAGCAGCGAGCTGTAGATAATGTTTGGCTAATGCCTATTTTTGATAATATGATCAAAGTTTTTATAATTAACATTTTCTCTAGTTTCCCCATGCATTTAATAAATATCAGTAACTCTCTATTATTTTATGGCATATCTTCGGATTTAAGTAAACTTCTTTAGTGACGAGAATGTGAAAGTTGCGTATACACATATCTTCTAGGAGTATTAAGACATATACGTGAAAGTGTAAGAGATGAAACTGTATCACGAAATAATATAAGAAATTTTATCTAACGAAATTTGATTAATAAAAAATATATTTTATAAAGTTTTTTTTTATACTATTTTTTATTATCTCTCTCAAATGTTTTCAAATAAACAATCTTTATTTAGAACCTCTCAAAACACAAAACTACTTAAGCCTCTTAAGTTTGTTAGTTTTCTTTCTCGAAACTACAAAACACAATGCTAAGAATGTTTTTTCTTATTTGTGCTAACCTTCTATAAATCCCTAGCACCCTATTTATACTAGATAGGTCGTGGTTATGCAACAAGCTACTTTACAATTCATAAACCTAATAGGAATTGATAATTTTTTTTTTCCTTTTAAGATGAAATTATCCACTACATTTCTTTTTTTCTAAAAGGAAACTCTTCAAGCCTCTAGACGGTCCTGTAAGTGTAATTTACATGAACCCTAAGATCGATTAAGCAACATGATTAATCACATTACATTATTACATAGGAGGGTTAGCGTAGTACCTCCATTCATTGTAGTCGATATTTCTTGATGAACGGTTTCCTGAAGTCCTGATCTTTTAGTTTAGGAGATTAGGTTTCTCTCCCCTTGCCTATGAATTATTCTCTATGTGTTGTCTTTCTGAGATTCTTTTCGGGATGCCTTTATGATGGACTAAAGGCATATATTTATAGGCGGAGAGAGGACCTAATTCCTCTTTAGGGTTTCCATAAGATTTAATCTCAACCGTCCATCAAAGTAGAGATTGATTAGGAAAAACTCCTTTATTACCAATTTATTTGGTTACCAAATATATTAAGGAATAACATTATTCCAATAGAAAACGAGTAACTATAAGACCACATAATAGGAAAAGGAATTATTCCTTACAGTCTCCCACTTGGTCGTTAGTAAAACCCATTAATGTTTTCTTTTTAGGAATCATAAGGCCGGCATAATATGTTATAACTTGATTTCTTTCATTTGGTCATCATAAGTGTCTTGGCTAATCTAGTAATCAATTGGAGTCATGGCGGTCGCACATCATTCTGCAACATGATCCCTTCCATGTACTACTTAACTGACTACTTTCATAGTTAAACCATAACATAAGTAGGAGTTATCATAATGGTCCCTTTAATGTCTTTAAATAAAGACTCATTCTGCTATCATCTATCCAACAACAATAATGTGTGTGCACATTGGAAAACAGAATATAAAAGATGTAAAAGTCATTAAAAAGCTCAAATAAATGTCAAATATAGGCTAATTAAAAAACAAACAACATAATTAGGAACTATCCTCAAGACCCATACTTTCAGCATGCTTTTTGAAAGTCTTGGGAGGAAGCCCTTTCGTGAATATGTCTGCAATCATAAGTTCAGTGCCTATGTGTTCAATGACAATCTTTCCTCTTTTGACATCTTGCTTTAGTGATAGATATTTAAGGTCCATATGCTTGGCTCCCTTAGATATCCTATCATGCTTAGAGAAGAAGATTGCAGCTTGATTGTCACAGTAAAGAGTTAGAGGCTTGTCAACAAAACTTAATGCCCCAAACTCAGAGACGAAGTTCCGCAACCATGCTCCTTGAATAGAAGCCTCATAACATGCCACATACTCAGCCTCCATGGTGGATGTGTAAATTAACTGCGACTTTTGGCTTTTCCATGAGATTGCACCCCCAGAAAGGAGATACACATAGCCTAGAGTGCAGTGTCTTGAATCATGACATCCACCAAAATCTGAATCCGAAAATGCAACCATCTGTGGATGTGTTGATTTTCTGTATGTGAGCATGTAATTTCTTGTTCCCTTTAAGTATCTCAAAACTTTCTTTGCAGCTTGCCAATGAGCGAGTCCTGGGTTACTCTGAAATCTACCCAACATGCCAACTGCATGACTAATATCAGGTCTGGTGCAAACCTGTGCATACATCAAACTTCCCACCAGAGATGCATAAGGATAATTTTGCATTTCTTGACGTTCCATTGCATTCTGCGGACATTGCGAAAGATCAAGCTTGTCCCCTTTCTGCATAGGAACGATGCTAGAAGAACACGTCATCATGCCAAATCTCTCAAGAACTTTATCAATATATGCTTTCTGAGACAACCCTAAAATTCCAAGTGATCTATCACGGAATATTTCAATTCCTATCACATAGGAAGCCTCACCCATATCTTTCATTTCGAAGTTCTTTGAAAGATAACTCTTAGTCTCATGTAATAGACCAAGATCACTGCTGGCCAATAAGATATCATCAACATACAGAACCAAAAATATGAACTTACTCCCACTGATCCTGAGGTAAATACATGGATCAACAATGTTTTCTTTGAAACCGAATTCTGTAATGGTTTCATGAAACTTTAGATACCATTGCCTCGAAGCTTGTTTCAGTCCATATATCGATTTCTTTAATTTGCAGACCATGTCTTCCTGTCCTTCAATTATGAAGCCTTCAGGTTGACGCATGTAGACTTCTTCTTGCAAGTCTCCATTAAGAAAGGCAGTTTTCACATCCATTTGATGCAGCTCGAGATCATACTCAGCTACTAGTGCCATGATAATTCTAAGAGAGTCTTTCCTTGACACAGGGGAAAAAGTCTCATTATAATCAATGCCTTCTTTCTGATTATAACCTTTGGCTACAAGTCTGGCTTTATATCGTTCCACATTGCCATTACAATCGAGTTTGGTCTTAAAGATCCACTTACACCCGACTGCTTTGTGTCCTTCAGGCAACGGAACAATGTCCCAAACTTCATTATTAACCATTGAGTCTATTTCATCTTTACTGGCATCAATCCATTTATCAGAATTAACATCTTTAATGGCTTGTGAATAAGAAACCGGATCTTTAATATTCAATTCTCCAGATTCTACTTGATAAAGCACATACTCATCGGAAATAGCAGATCTCCTCTGACGAGTAGACCTTCTTAATGCTGGTTCCTCTTGTGTTTCATTATCATTATTGGCAATGTTCTCTTCTTGGAGTGGATGATCATTCACTGGATTTTCCTCATTGTTTAACGGTTCAACAATATGAGGATTCCTAGTAACATTTGGAATTGAGGGCAAAGGAATATTCACCCTAATTTCCTGAATGACCACATCTTGAACTTTATCACTCCCACTAATCTCGCCATTCTCATAGAATCTAGCATTACTGGTTTCTACTATTCTTGTACTATGGGTTGGACAGTAAAATCTATATCCTTTGGATTTCTCAGGGTAACCAATAAAGTGACCACTGATCGTTCTGAAATCCAGTTTCTTTTCATGTGGGTTATATATTCTTGCTTCAGCTGGACAACCCCAAACTTGGAGATGTGACAGACTAGGTTTCCAGCCTTTCCACAGTTCAAAAGGGGTCTTTGGAACTGCCTTGCTAGGAACCCTGTTCAATATATAGACTGCAGTACGTAATGCATCCATCCACAAGGATATAGGTAAGTTAGCATGACTCATCATGGATCTAACCATTCCCATATAAGTACGATTACGCCTTTCAGCTACACCATTCTGCCATGGAGAACCAGGCGTTGTGTACTGAGCAACAATTCCTAATTTTTGGAGAAGTTTGGCAAAAGGTCCAGGATGTTGTCCTGTTTCATCATACCTGCCATAAAATTCACCACCTCTATCTGACCTAATGATTTTCACCTTTCTATCCAATTGTCTCTCTACTTCAGTAATGAACACTTGTACAGCATCCACAGATTGAGACTTTTCATGCAATAGATAGAGATAACAATAACGTGAATAATCATCGATAAAGGTAATAAAATACTTTTCACCTCCAAAAGAAGGAACGTCAAAAGGTCCACAAATATCTGTATGTATGATTTCAAGAAGCTGTGTACTTCTTGTGGCTCCTTTCTTAGTGTGTTTAGTTTGCTTACCCTTAATGCAATCTATACACTCTTTACTGTTGGTAAAATCAAGATTCGGAATGACTCCATCTTTTACCAATCTTTTGATTCTTTCGCTGGAAATGTGTCCCAACCTTTTATGCCACAAGAAATATGAGTCTTTAGCACATGTTTTACGTTTAAGTCCATTATTACCATGCAGGGTGAGATGTGTTTCATAAGGTTGATCAGCCAAGATAAGCATATAAAGACCATCAACTAATTTTCCAAAACCAATTCGATTAGAGTTTAGAAATAAATTGAACCAACCATCTCCTTGAGTCAAATTAAAACCAGCCAAATCAAGTTTGCTTAATGAAACTAAATTACGGGAAATAGATTGAACATAAAGAGTCTGAAATAAATCCAAACAAAATCCACCATCCAAGATGAGACGATAAGTGCCAATGTTCATATAACATCTTGTAGTTCATTTCAAATTCTTCATCATTAACACTTTTTCCCTCCCTATCACTTTCTGTTGCAGATTTTGCGGTTGTTGCAGGTTATGTTGCAGTTTTAAGTTCTGCTGCTAATGCAGGTTTTGCTTCTATTGCAAATTATGTTGTAGTTGCAGCATCTGTTGTTGTTTCACGTTTCGTTGCAGTTCCAGAGTCTGCTGCAGGTTCTCCTAACACAAACTTGATTTATCCTGAACTAGCTCCTCCATGTCCAGTATAGCCTAAGCCTTTGTTTTTCTTTTCTTGATTAATCTTCTATTCAGCTTTTAGTTCTTCTTGAAGAGATTGAATGATCATTTTTAATCAAAGTTTCTCTTTGATCAAATTCTGATTCTCTTGCCCAATTATGATGAGTGCTTCTCGGACCTTTTTGTACCTTTTATCAAGATTGACTTCCTCTTCTTCCTCAGGATCAGAGTCTGAAGCTTCTTCTTCGTTAATAAACTCGGTGATTCCTATAAAGGCAACAAAGTTGTTGACTACTTCTTCATCTTCACTATCTTCTTCTGAATCATCTTCAATATCCTGCATGTTTTTCTTTTCTATTTTTCTGATCACTAACACATTCATCTTGAGTATGTCCCAAACCTTTCCATGATGTGCACTTAATTTCTCATCTCTTAATCGTCGAACATTCACGAACAAAGTGCCCATAGCCTCTGCATTCATGACACTGCATATTTTCTTTCTTAAATGATTTTCCTTCATATGTATTCGAGCTGAAACATCTTTGTCCTTTTCCTTGTCCTTGCTCTACTTTCCTTAATGCTCAAATCTTCAGACAAGCAAACTTACATGATTTTCTTCATTCGTTTGAGTTTTATTCTCAAGATATGTTAATGTCAATCTTTTGCTTTTCTTTGTTCCTCCTAATTCCATCTCATTAGCCTTGAGCATCCCCACCACTTCCCCAAAACTGATTTGATCCGTGTTGTTAGATACACTCAATGCAGTTTTATAGTGCATGAATTTTTACGGTAAGCATCTAAGAAATTTCTTCACCAGCTTATTATCTTTATATTTCTTCCTAAGAGTTAATAATTCCTGAGTTAGAGAACTGATTCTTGAACAAAAATCTGAGATTGATTCATGCTCTTCCATTCTTAGATTCTCAAACTTCGAAGCCAACATGTCTTTTCTTGAGGTTTGAACCTTGGAGGTACCTTCAAAGTGATTTTGCAGAATATCCCATGCTTCTTTTTCTGTTTCACATCCTTGAATCAACTCAAATTACTTTCTTCTAACGCTACAATGAATAGCCATGAGAGCTCTGACGTTGTATTTCGATATTTTTAGTTCATCATTGGTTCAATCATTCTTAGGTTTGGCTATCTCTGCACCAGCTTCGGCCCTGATATTGGGTTCCACCTACTTCTCTAAGACAGATTTCCAGACAAACACATCAATGCCCCTTATTACGGACTTCATTCATGATTTCCAAAATCCATAGTTTTCATCATCTAGTATCACTTTCGTGATGTTGACGAGTTCATGATAGCTCTCCATTTTCTCTACAAGCTTTCAGTTGTTTCCAATCCTTACAAGTGACTGCTCTGATACCAATTGAAAGTGCAAGAGATATATGATACATAAACTCTATCATAGAGTAACACAAGGGTTTTTCTCCAACGAAATTTGATTATTAGAAAATATGTTTTACAAGATTTTTTGTCACACTATTTTCTATTATCTTTCTTGAATGTTCTCAAATTAACAACCTTGATTTAGAACCTCTCAAAATATAAAACCACTTATCCCTCTTAATTTGCTAGCTTTCTTTCCCGAAACTACAAAACTTAATGTAAGAATGCTTTTTCTTATTTGTGCTTAGCTTCTCTAAAGCTTTAGCATCTTATTTATACTAAATAGGTCGTGGTTATGTAACAAGCCACTTTACAATTCGTAAACCTAATAGGAATTGATAATTTCTTTTTTTCTTTTAGGATTAGGAAATTATCCACTATATTTCTTTTTTCTTCTAAAAAGAAGCTCTTCAAGCTTCTAGACGTTTCTCTAAGTCTTCTAGATGTTTCTCCAAGTCTTTTAGATGTTTCTCCAATCTTCTACACGATTTTTCAAGTCTTCACATCGATCTATGTTCTTCTAACTTACTTATTGTACTACTTTTAAGTATATCAGAAACACTACTAAAGAAAATATGTATAACCACAAAAATATTTGACTATAGCCTCATAGCTTTTTTATTTCGTGGCAATATGATGAAATAACCACGTAATAAAAAAGTTACGAAGCTATAGCCACGATATTTTAGGTAAAGCCACAAAATTGTTTGTGGCTATTCATATTTTTTTTACTAATGAAAGTAGCTCATCTTGCATCTTTAATACGTGTCAACATTCAATTATTGGCCTCAAAAGATTATGGAAAGAATATATAAACATTTTTCTTTCACCAAATTATCTTTTACATTATATAATAAGTGGTTACCAAAACAAAAACAAAAATCCTCATCAAAACTTAATAATTTTCGATCTATTATTGTTATCATATCCTTATATAATATTGATACTAATGTTAATTAAAGTTTATAAATATATACGGTTCCCTCTTTTAAAAGGCTCTCGTGTCGAACCATGGTTCGCATGCATAAATCACATGATCGATCTGGGGTGCTTCCATTCTATGAAGAGTGTTGAATGTTATAGTTGCAAGCACTTCTCGATTTGGGGTTAATGTTGACCTTTTCTTACTTTTAGCACTAAAAGATTCAGTGTTCTGAATAATTTAGTCTAGGGGAGAGAAGTGCGGAAGACATCTCTTTTCGGCAAATAGACGACATTGTTCCTGAATTATCAACATGCTCACGTCTACGTCTAAGATGAAAAATAGAAGTTTTCCTTTGGAAGGCTAATGCAAAAAGGTAGAGAAATATAAGAATGGACCATGTGACTAGCCCAATACGGAAGAAGGAAAATAAGGTTAAGTTCTAGGCTTAGGTCCAAAGGCCAATATGCTTGATGACAATCCCAACATAGGAATTATGATGTAAAAATGATTCTTTCGGATGTGTTGTATATCTACAAAGGTGAATATGGTCGAAAGAAACTAATACTCGGACGAGAATTTTGACAAAATAATGAAAGAAAGAGATGTCTTTGTGAGTCCTTGTGTGCGCTTGTTTTTTTGTGTGAGCGTGTGTGTTCAAACTAAGACTTTTATCTCTCTCGTTATTTATGTTCCTCCTTCACGTGATTTAGGCTTTTTAAAAAAAAAAAAGATGTAGTGAAATAGTATTTTTAGGAACTGTTTACATAGTTAGATGGTAAATGACCGACTCTTGAGTGATTTAGGAGGATGAGACATGACGCCGCTAGCCCTGCTGCAGCCATATAGCTTATGGATGTATATAATGATGGGATTGTGTTGGGCCCATTAACGAATTCATGTGGTGATTATTTCAGTGTCTTGGTGCTCATTAGTCTGGTTGTGGTTTGATGTTTATTCGTTGATTGTGATCTTAATTGCTTGTGTGTATAGCTCGTAGATGGAAGGACCGCCTCACTAAGTATTTTTGGTAATACTTACTCATCTCCTTGTGTGTATGATTCTTGTAAATATAAATTGTGATTGTGTAATTATTGCGAGGAGAGGAGGATGATCTAAGTCTCGGGTTGTTATGTGTTATGTTGCTTTCTGTTGGTTTAGAATTGTTAGAAGTGATTTGTGGTTTAAGTATCGGTTTAATTGATTGATTAATTACGGGTTTAAGATGCTTGTTCTGTTTGATGCTTGACATTAATATTATTTTTATGGGGAATAATATTCTGTTTAAAAAAAAAAAAAACGGGTGCGGTCGTTTCAGTTTGGTATTAAAGCCTTTACGGTTCTAGGATAGATTAAAAAATTTTACTGGATTAATATAATTTTTTGTTGCTTGATGCATGTTGTTGTGAACCATTGAATTGTGGCGGTTAAAAATTGATTATGTGTTATTAGTCAATTGAATGTGGTATGGAGTCTTAGATTATCCTCTTCGAGCCTTTAATGAGATTCCACGGTAAATGGTTCTTCCTTCTGTTTTTGGTGTTTTCTTGTTCTGAGCTTCTGTGTTGGAAGTGTAGATGGCCAATAGCGGCAGAGGTCGTGGGCATGGTCGGGGACGTGGTCGCGGTAGTGGACGCGGTCAGGGTTGTGGAGCTACGTTAGAGGAGGAGAGTGTGGCACGAAATGCTACGTTTGAGCAGGTCATGGATTCGCATGCGGGTCAGAATGAGTCTGAGGGTGTGGCCGGTGTTGGTGCCAGTGTGACCGGTATTGGTGATGGTGTGGCCGGTGTGGGTGCCGGTGTGGCTGGGGGTCCAGCGGGTGCTGTCGGTGTGGCAGCGGGTTTTGCTCAGGCTCGGAATGATCGAATTGTGGGTCTCCTGACCAGGCTGTTGGAGCGATTATCAGAGAGGGTACCAGTGCAGGCCCCCGTAGTACCACTAGTGGTGGCAGAGAAGTCGAGGGTGGCAGTTGCGGTTGCAGAGGAGCTCCTATCTTACCTGGAGATGATGGAGCAGTTGCAGAGGATTGGCACGGGATTCTTTTCGGGTGGTGCCAAGCCTGAGGATGCAGATGAGTGGAGAATGCGGTTGGAGCGGAAATTTCGTTCGATTAGGTGTCCTGAGGGGTACCGGGTTGATCTTGCAGTCCACTATCTGGAGGGTGATGCACACCTGTGGTGGAGAGGTGTTGCAGCGAGGCGGGTCCAGGCAGATATGACCTGGGATGACTTTGTGATGGAGTTTAACTCCAAGTATTTTCTTTTGGAGGCGTTTGACCGGTTGGAGGGGTGGTTTCTAGAGTTGTCTCAGGGGAGCTTGACTGTTTGGGAATATGAGGCAGAGTTTAACCGCCTCAGTGTGTATGCTGGTCGGGCTATGGAGGGAGAGCAGGCCCAAGTGCGGCGTTTTCTGAGGGGTCTTCGGGCTGAATTGAGGAACCTTTGCCTGGTGAGGTATTTTGGCACGGTTGGAGAGTTGGTGGAGAAGGTTGGTTTGATCGAAGATGGTCTGAAGGACGAGGCAGTGGTGGCCAGTCCGGGTTTTCAGGCGAAGAGGTCGCAACAGCAGTCTAGTACAGGCAAGGGCGATAAGCCTGTACAAAGTCAGAAGCGTAAGTTTGAGGGCACTCAGAGGGTCAACCAAGGTGGTCAGGGATGCTTCAGGTGTGGGGGCAAGGATCACAGGGTTGCGAGTTGTCCTCAAAAGGACACGCGTGATGATGCTCGGGTGTGTTTCCACTGCAGGGAGGCAGGCCACATAAAAACTAAGTGTCCCAAGCTGCAGCGGTTGGAGGTGGCAGGGACACCACCAGTGAGTCAGATTGGGGTGGCGCCACGAGTGTATTCCATGGTGAAGATGGGTGGGCCGATTTCCGAGCCGATCACAAGTAAAATTCCTAGACTTAACCAAGTTAAATTCTTGTAGTTTTGGAATTTGTGTGTCTGTTGTGTTGTATTAAGCTTCCTAGCGTATGGGAATTGTGAAGGGACCTTGCTCGTGGGAGGGTTCGAGTCCCATATGTTATTTGATTCTGGAGCTTCGCATTGCTTCGTTACTCCGGGATTAGCCGAGCGGAGCACTTTTCGGAGTGAACCTGGTGAGCAGAAGAGAGTGGTTAAGGTTGCTGGAGGGAAGTTTCTACCCATTCAGGGTTGAATTAAAGGCGTGGATATCCAGGTAGTCGGACAATCTATACCAGCAGACTTGATCGTTTGTCCTGTGGAGCTGTACGACGTCATCCTGGGTATGGACCGGGGGCGTGTGGTTTTTGAACGGAAGAAAGGGAAGTTGGTTTATCAGGGAGTGAGACCGACTTCGGGGAGTCTTGTGATCTCTTCTATGCAGGCAGGGAGGATGATAGAGAAAGGTCGCGAGGCTTATCTGGCGATAATTGTTACTCCAGAGACTGTTGGAGCGATTGCAGTGAGAGATTTTCGGGTTGTCCAAGAGTTCAGAAATAAAGTTGTTTTTATGAGGATTCAAAAACTTAGTGGTATTCGAGTAAGGAATACATAAACACCCAAAAATGTGTTTGGGATGTTTGGAGATGACCTGAGGAGATTGGTCATGGATGAGGTGTTATATCGGGTTTGGAATATGAGTGAGAGTATGACATCGTGTTGTTGTACGGGGACCATGTGAGGTAGTTTCGATCAGAGATGCTTATAGACGTGTAGACTTGATTGCTCTAGGGACGGTGGTCCTGAACAACACGTGGGGGATTGATTCCCTGGCCGATAGCCCGAGAGATTGTGTTCCTAAGGGTGGAGTGGCGTGTTTTGCCGATAGCTCGAGGGATTGTGTTCCTGAGAGTGGAGTGGCGTGTGTACGAGTTGGGAGCAATGAGTCTATCACGTTGGTATTAAGCATAGGGATCAGATGCAGACCTCGGAGGTTGATAGTGTTCAATCTCGTGATTGGTTGGTGTGGCCGTGTTGGCCAAGACTGGATCAAATCGTTGTGACGATTGTGAGGCGAGGTCGCCGTGAATGGACTGTGTGGTAAGATTCGAGGACGAATCTATGTTAGTGGGGGAGAATTGTAACGCCCGTGTCCTGGGAAAACGGTTAACTGTGTATGTTTCGGGAATAGGAGACTAGATCGATCCGATTCTCGGTTTTCACCAAAAATCGCCGGTTCAGTTTAAAAATCTCCGGGTTAATAGGATTAAACCAAAAAAAACCCTAATCACGTATATATAAACTCGATTTTCTCTTCTCCTTGTGTCTTTTTCGTGCTGCTGAGTGAGAAAGAGAGAGAGAGGAGTTTATACCTTATGCGAGGAGAAAGGGCAAAACCTTGAAGGAGAAATCCAGAGACAGCAGACAGAGTCTGGGGAAAAAGGAGATTCGACCTAGCAAATCGTCTCCAAAGGTAATGATTTTCGGTAGATTTGTATTTAAGCCCTAGAAATAGATGTGCCTTTTTGCGGAATTGGATTTGAGTCACTGGTCTAGGAGTTATGCTTGTTTTCGTGGAGGTGTTCTGTTTCAGACGCAGTCTGGACCAGTGGTGATTCAAAGTGTAATCGCCGATTCGTCTGTGGTTGGATCATCACGAAATTTTGTGCGCAACTTCAGAACATCTAGGGGATTAGTTTCAACGGTGGGATTTCAAAGTGGACGGTTAGATTGTGAGTTGTGACTCCATCTTTCACGTCGAGCGTTCTTGATTTCTGTCAGTTTTTTTTCCAGTTTTGTTAACTTGTGGTTTTTGTTGTTGTGGTTGGCTGTAGGGTGAGTCAACTGTTGTGGGCTTGTGTGTGTGAAGTCTTTGCTGAGGGTGTAGTGTTTTCCTTGTTCCAAAAATCTCCTGTGAATCGAGGTGAGTGTGTGACCATGAGCTTATCTAAGCGATTGGGATTGTTTGTTGGTCTTGTTGTGATGTTTAAGTTGGAATTGTGTTGGGCCCATTAACAAATTCATGTGGTGATTATTTCAGTGTCTTGGTGCTCATTGGTCTGGTTGTGGTTTGATGTTTATTCGTTGATTGTGATCTTAATTGCTTGTGTGTATAGCTCGTAGATAGAAGGACTGCCTAACTAAGTATTTTTGGTAATACTTACGCATCTCCTTGTGTGTATGATCCATGTAAAGATAAATTGTGATCGTGGAATTATGGCGAGGAGAGGAGGATGATCTAAGTCTTGCGTTGTTATGTGTTGTGTTGCTTTCCGCTGTTTTAGAATTGTTAGAAGTGATTTGTGGTTTAAGTATCGGTTTAATTGATTGGTTAATTGCGGGTTTAAGATGCTTGTTTGGTTTGATGCTTGACATTAATATTATTTTTATGGGAAATAATATTATCTGCTTAAAAAAAAAAAAAACGGGTGCGGTCGTTTCAGTTACGCACAACCATATTAGTACTATATATTAAAACTAATGTCAGAATTGTGATTTTTTACAATATATTAAAACTAAAATCTCATTAGAAGCTTCTTTAAACATTGATTCAAAGACCTTACTCGCTCTAACACTACCACCAGAACCATCAGGATTTAAAATAATTTGAGTATTGTCTTTGTTAGCACTAAGTCATACATTGAATGCCTTGTAGGTCCCTTATAGATGTTTCTTCAGAGTAGAGGTGCCAGATTTGTTAGGACAAGCCAACTTTTTCCCACAGTAATGGCAATTGCACTTATTTGGATTTTTTTTTCTAGTCTGGTGAAAGTAATCCCAAACCCAAGACCTTGTCTTCTTAGAACTACTACCTCCTTCTTCACCTTTAATGTCTTTCTCTTTCCTCTTACCCTTATTTCTAGTAGTTGGGGTTTGAACATCATCATCGCCTACACCTCCACTTAATCCAACATCATCATCGGATGGATTATAACAAGATGCCTTCTACATAAAGAAAACACAATGTCACAAATTAATGAGAAACGAGATCATTACCACAAAGTTGTCAAAATTAACAACCAAAATGTTTGGGAAAATAATTTGGAATGACATAGTTGTTAGACAAGAAAGCTACTTTAGGATAACAACATAATCAAATTCAAGCCTCAAAACCGAATAACAACATAATCAAGCCTCACAATTGTATTGCTAGAACAAGTTGTCAAAATTAAAAACAAGACAGTAACATACTACAAATCAAAATCGGGAAGATGATAATCAATGTTTACTGTTTTGAAGTTTTAAAATCGAGCTTGACAAACATGATAAAAGACAAGAGAACCTTTGATTGATTCACTAATTTCTTTTTAAAAAGACATAAATGATAAATCAAATCAAAAAGACGAGAACATAAATGTGATTGATTTCATTACAATGTTGGCGGTGGTGAGTTGATCGGGTCCATTAGCGACGGCATGGTTTCCAAGAGTTTAGCCGCGATGGTTTCCAGGTTTATATTTGGGATTCAAGAAAGGCATATGAATAAAAGATCGAGTCAAGTAGAGGAACACTGGAAAGGCAGAAGGTCACCGGCTCACCAAACTAGAAACCTTAAGTACTAAGTTTGTTAGTCTGGGGTTTATGGATACCCGTGTGGGTATTGGGTAATTACCCAACACGAACCAATACCCACAGATAATACCACACATAGCTCAGACTAATAGGAAAATATCTATACCCAATCCAAACCGGTTTTTTTGAGTCGGTTTCGGTTTGAATTTTCAGATTTAAGTTTTATGTCCAAAGCTATTAAATACCTATTTGTTGACATGTAAAATTAATTTATCAACAAAAACAAATTAAAAAATTTGTTCGTAATTTTGAACAATGAAACTTGGAAAAGCTAAAAAAGACAGATAAAACAAACTCATACTCAACTAGTCGCAGTGTGAACGTAAGGCCACCGATCTAAGAGGGATGCATATTTGATGTTGCTCTGATGGTTCAATGGATTTGTAATTTATTAACTGCGTGACTTTTGGTTGATTGCGATTTTTTGCCATGTGTTAAATTTTTTCCTAAATATTCTTTTAGCTAAAAATATATATATATACGTGTTATGTTTTTATTGTCCGCTAAAAATTTTGATATTTATTTTTCATCTCAATTAGTTTAAATTACGTAAAAATAATATTTGGTGGATATGTTTTTAGTTGAGTTAGTCATGGATTATTATTACACAAAAAGTTGGCTTAAGAATTCTAATAGAAACCAAATTATCGAGTACTTGGGCTTTTCTTGTGTCATGTTCTAAGACTTTTTCCTTCTCATGTATTTGGACTTTCTTTGCTTCATGTAGTTAAATTAATTTTGTATTCTGTCGAGTTATTTTATGCTGAGGTCCTTATTATAAACCAGCAATAGATATTACAAACTTCAGCTCACAACCCTCATACGATGTCCTGGTTGCCTGTCAGAAAATTACGAATATCAAATATAATAAAATAAAGTCATTATAATTAAACCCATTTGAGATTTAATAATTGTTTAGCATTTATCGAACTTTTTTTTTTTTTTGCTAAGAAGCATGTATAGAATTGACCAAGGGTAATTTATTACCAAGTGAGAATAGAACCTTTCCCAATGAATATACAGTATATATATAAACCCAGCGATGTGTCATATAATCATGATTGTAATGTATCTAGTACACTCGGAAAGATTAGTACGTTCTGGAACTTTATGTAACATATATTAGTATTTATATGAAGGTGATTTCTGATTAGTCATGATTAATGAGTAATGACGACGGCATGGAAATTGGAAAGAATGTGAATTAACTTTAACATCTAAAACTATATAGTAATCTAATAATATAAACTTCACTTCTAACTTTTTTTTGTCAAACTCTACTTCTACATCTAAAATAATATCAAACCATTTCATTTAAAAAGAGAGAGCTAACAACCATTTAAGAATACTAAAAAAATTAAGTTATTAAAGAGGCTAACTGATCCTAAGTGGATTAAGATAAGTTTCATAAAACAAGGTTTAGTGGAGGCCATCTAATTCTTGTCTCGAAATGGCAACACAAAACAAGACAGAAGACCAACATAACCATCCATGAAACCACTTAGTAACCCACTCCTATCTTTTTTCTTCCCTCCAGATTCCCCATTTTTGGGTATATTTGCGACTACATATTATTCTTTTTTGTCTCCATTCATATCTCACACTTAATTTGATGTATAAGGCTTACCATTAACTATATATTTGTTCTCTGATAATTGATCAACTAATAATATCTTCTGCTGTTGATAAAGAAATGATAATAATGACTTTACATGTCCAAATTTTGTAGCGTAATTATATATAGTACGGTTTTAATCGTGTTATAAGCCGGATTAATATCCAAAATTATATTTATATGAATTTTACACAGAATAACAAATATTTATATAAAAGAAAGATGAAGTTTGAATTTGTAATATTAGATTCATTGTGAATGTGAGTATGCATTCAAAGTTGATTTCCAACATTATTTTAAGTACTAGAGTTAAATGTGTCAGTCCTATACTCCTATGTAATATATATTGGAAGGGGACATATATAACTTTAAAAAGAAAAAAAAAAAAGCAAATTTTTTTTTGACGCGGAACAGTATTTGTTAACCATTTTATTTCTAGTTTTCATTTTAGCTATCGGTTAACAACTTGTATTTAAGCATCAAGAATTTATATACAACTTCATTGGCATTAAGAATAAGATCACATTACATAGTCGACTTTGTGCTGAGTCAAACTACACATTTAATATATCAGAATCTAAAATTAAGGGGGAGATATTTATATATTTATAATTTGTTGTCGTTTTCGTATATCTGCATAAATATTTTTGGAGAGTAATACACATATATGCATCAATCCTGAAATTGAGGCTAAGATTTGGACTTACATATATGTTTGATAGCAATTTGAAACATTCGACAAAATTAGTGGAAATTGATTTTGCTTTTAAAAGTTTTATCTCCTGGTTACTTTTTTCCTTAACGTCTATTTCTCTTTGTTACTATACATAGTTCGTGGCTTTGTGATCTATAGTGTGCATGTTCACTGAATTTTGTTATTACAATATAATTGTACTAATCATTAGCGTTTAGATTAATTGCGTTATTTTGCATCACAGTGTATAACAGCCCGGAAATTTATTAAGATAGAGAAGTACTAACAAACTCCAAATGGGAGTGTAAAATACTCATATTGAAAACAAAACCAAATTAAAATTTGGTTGAAAATGAAAACTAAACTGCAACTTAAATCTATTTGTAAAATGCAGTTAAGTTATTAGTTAGCTTTCGTTCAAAATATATAACCTAACTAAAAACTATCTTATAATGCATTTAGGTTATGCCCTAAACCCTAACTCTTGTGTAATTTTTCCTGAAAGCTTGTTTTAATTTGTTAAATGTCCAACGACTCAAGAGTTGTGAGATTCCCCATAGATGAAGGGATATGGCCAATGAAAGCATTGTTTGCCAAGTTGAGTATTTGTTTCCTGAAAAGTCGAGTGCTCTGTAGATTTTTAACATACGTACCAGCTCCATCTCTACACCAATATTCATCAAAACCACTTAATCATGGTAATAGCCCATATAATCTACGATGTACTTTTCATTAGACCCATCTTTATTTGTCCCAAGTAATGACATCCCACTTTACTTCACAAAGTACTATGCTGGCATAGTTCCATTGAAGTGATTATGTGATATGTCGATGATTCGCAACTTCCGGAACAAAGCTTTATGTATTGGTCCGTGGAATGCATTGGAGCGTAAGACAAGAACTTGTAACTTTGGCAGAGAACTCAACCAGAACGGAAATGTGTCATTGATTATGCTTCTTTCCACGTTCAAAACTTCAAAAGTTGAGAAAAATCTTAAAGATCTTGGAAGCATTTCCACTAGCTGGTTATACCCGGGGTTTGGAGAAGATCTACGCTTGCCTTCGTCCCAGTGAAACCTCAGACACTCAACCAAAGCAAAATAATAGTTTTAAACAAAAATAAAACGGTGGTGGAGTAGAGCTGATGAGGTACATTAATGTCAAGCAACGTGTATTTTTCTTGTTCTTCTCAAATCAATTACGACGATGCTTACGTTGTCACTATTGTCTTTCACCACGCCAGCTACGTCAGCACGCCTCCGTACATGCTTTGACTCTCTTTTTGTTAGTCTCAAAAAGGACTAATATAAACGAGCAAGTTATGAATTGATGTATGGGGTCGTGATTAATTAATGACAAATATGGGGATGATATTTCTGTTTAATATAATAGATTAAAGATGGTTATGATGAAAATTAGTTCGGGACACGTTAGATCAGGTCGGGCGTAAGATCAGAACTTTGTATTTCACTAAAAAACGGTGGTCTTTTAGAATGGTGAACTGAGTCAGCTGGGATTCAGTTCGACGTTCTAAACAATTCGTCGAGAGTATTACAAATATCTTTAGTTTCTAGCTCAGGTGTTAATTCTTCAGAGATTTCGCGGAGCCCTTGATTAATGAGTGGCAAGAGGTATTTATAGAGAACCAACTACACCTCCCGCCCAGCGCGTGTTGGCGAAGCAGATCTCCCACCCAGCGCGTGATCGGCCAAGTCAACCACTTTGCCGAGTCGCACTCGAGTGGTAACAGTGTGTCAGAGCAGCAACATACTTCCTCGAGCTCCGCGCCCGACGTGATTGGTCACCGGCCCGCTGGATGAAGAGGTTGGGCTTCTACGAGCCTCGGACGTATGGGCTTTGAATATGGGTTTCGAATTCCGTAATGCGTCGGGCTGATAGGTTGTCAACCCTATCTCCAACAATAGCCCCCCCAGTCCGGGGTGTGAGGAGGAGTTCGATCAGCCCAGAGTTTAATCCGGAGATTTCAGGTCGGCCCATTCGTCGCTAGGTCGGATGTCTTGATCTGTTAGGGCTTCCACTTCCCGCGATTGCGCTTTGTTCTCGCGAATCACTGCGGGGTCGAACGCGCGTGAGATTCGGAACCGTGCGTGAGGAACGCTGTCATGTCGACGTAGGTGAATGACAAGGAGGGTCCTCCTTCGCGCGTCGTTCCACGCGATGCCATTATGAGATACTCTCGATGTTCCCCCAGTGCGCCACGTGTCATTTTTGGAGTGGATCGCTGTGCGGCATCTTCTCGGTTTCCCGTGTTGAACTTGAAACGACATTTCTCGGCTTTATAAGGTGACTCCCCGATTCATTGCTCCCATTTCCGCGACAACAAAGAAGGTACAACCCTCTCTCTCTCTCTCTCTCGTTTCTCTTTTTCTCTCTTTTTTGATTTTCCCGGGAAAGATTACGCCGGATCTCTTCCTCCCATCTCTCTCGATCTCTTCTGCTTTCGACCTTTCCTTGTTGTCATGTCGGATCTATTCGACGGGATTCATGCCGTATCTAGTACCGATTCTAGCTCATTCCATCACAGCGGTGACCAGACTAGTTTTGGGAACGTCTCCCTCCTATCAAACAGGGCGGAACTTTCTGATGAAGAAGACGATGGCGGTGCCGCCGCTCTGGTTCGCAGAAGATCTCAGGCCGCTGAGGCCGGGACATCAGGAGCACGTCCCCGAGTTGGTGTCCTCAAGCAGCGAGGGGACAGAAACACAGGCGGATCTTCACGTCGAGATGGTGGCGAACGGGCAGCCAGCCACGGAGATCAGGTCGGTAGTGGCGTGTCGATGCCTTACACAAGTCTTCTCAATCCACGAGAACAGGTTGTTGGCGGAGCCCGAAGCGTAGGGAGAGGTCGGAACATCCAGATAGGCCCATCCAGCAGTTCCGCTCGTAGGGGCGTGGGGAACATGGGCCAAGCTATTGGTCAAAAACCGAAGCCATGGAAGGCCTCTTATCTAGAAGGAGTTGCGCCGACGTGGTCGACAGTCAAGACGATCTCCGCCTTGGCAAAGATGTTCCCGTCCTGCGAGTTCATCCTGCCGACGCCACAAGAACGTCCTTGGACGCCGCCAATCGGCTTCACCTATTTGTACGATCAATTCTTTCTGAAGTGCAAACTTTGGCTTCCTCTGCCCGAGCTGTTCGTGGAATATTGCCGCGTGCGCCAGCTCGCCTTCTCACAAATAAGTGCGACCACAGTTATCAACATGGGATCAAGCTGACGACTGATCTCTTCGAGGAGCTAACGACCTACAAGCTCACTGCGTCAGAGCCTGACACCTTTTATGCGTCGTTCGATGCCAAGACTGGGCTTATTACAAACAAGCCCAGTAAGGTGCACGACTGGGCGCAACGCTATGTATTCGTGAGGATCGGGAGGGAGATGGGCCTGGATCCCGATGCATCATACCGAACTGAGTAGAGTCTTTCCCCGGGTAGAGCTCTATCGGGTCGACTAAAGTTTTTATTAGTCTGTTTCTAACTTTTATCTTTTATTTCAGCTCGTCATCCTGTCAGACCTAATCTCCAGGAAGATTTTGCTGCGGCGCGAGCGTGCTTGAGGGAGGCAAGGATTCCTTGGACCGGGCTCACTTAAGAGAGGATACGGAGAGCGCGGGCATTAGTGGGAAAAGGTAACCGAACTCGTTTGCTAACGTAACCTTTAGATCGATTGCTAACTCACTGGTTCCAAGTACATTGAAGAAGATGTATTTCGACATGCCCAATTACGTGGAGGCGCGAAGATCCGTTCCTCCGGAAGCTCGGGAGGCTCCTACTGCTAGAGTTGAGGGCGTGGTCGATCTTACGTATGATCAGGTTAAGTTCGAGATGTTGGACTACGTCGGAAGACTGGAGACGCCGCCACATGTGGTTCGTGCAGACGCCGCGGTCCCCTCAGAGGTTGGCGTGTGTCAAACCCCTGCTCCTGTCGTCGGGAGCACAGTCGAGAGACCTGAGGCAACTCCCGCTTTACCTTCTGCTTCTAAAGTTGCTCCTGAAAGGTTTGAAAGCTTTGGGCGGGACGTTTCTGTTCACAAGGGTGGTCCCTTAAGCCCGGAGCATGTGATGACGAACCCTCCTATCGAGACGGAGGTATCAAGTCCTGTTCAAGGTCCCGATCTTGACCAGAGGCCTGATGAGTCAGGAGTCAAAGAAGAGGTAAAAACAGAGAGGGCGGCGATGCAGAGGCAAGAGAAGAGACCGGTTGCCGACGACGAGCTCTGCCCTGGGCATTCCTCAAAAAGGCGAAGGATTTCTGAACCTGAGGCGGATCATCGCTTCAAGTTTCAGTACCGCAGGAGAGGTCAGCTAATTGTTGACAACCGAAAAGGTTGTGCTGACCAGGTACGGCTATCGCTACAGCCGACGTGACCCTTCCGTCTTATGAAGATATGGCGGCGTCAGAGTATTTTTTCCTCGCGTCCTAATGCTTCGTGAAAGTAAATTATTTTTCATTAATTTGCTTTTCGTTGATTTTGAGATGACTGCTGACGATCCCCTTTGCAGATGGGGTATGCGCTTGCCGGACTGGCTCGAGACTACGACCAACAGGTTAGACTAGCCTGTGATTTTGCTGATGTTGAGAAGGAAGCAGCGTGGGATCACATGATAGAGTCAGAAAGGCGGATTGCAGAGCTCGGAAAGGAGGCTGGTGAGGAGCGTCATAGATCTTCCGAGTTAGCTGCGGAGGTAGACGGGCTGAAGGATAGGGCCGACCTCTTAGAAGCTGAGCTTGCCAAAAGTCGGTCAGATTTGGCGGCCGACCGGGACCGGTTGATCGGTCTTCAAACTGAACTTGAGAAGGCTCGTTCCGTGGCCATGGAACGCGACTTGCTTAAAAGGAGGTTTCTCGTTTGAAGGGGAATATTGCAAGGGCCAAGGTCCACCTCGGGGTTGAGAGGGAAAAAGCTGTACAGAAGTGGCGTGCTTATAAGACAAGCTGTGATGCGAAGTTGCGGCTTGTTAAGGAGAATTTAGAGGCTCGTGAGAAGGCCGAGCTGATCAGGCTTCTGTATGCCCAAGCTCATGGGACGCGGCGTTTCCTCGAGCTGATTCAGGAGGAAGACGGTGTTCCTGTCCCGCTAGCTCGGCTTGCGCAAGTAAAGTATGATGCAAATACGTATATGGCGCAGCTGCAGGCTAGCCCTATCTCGAAGCTTTGGTCGGTGGATTTCGAAGTTCCCTCTGGTTCCTCTTCCGTGCTAGAGGGTACCGAAGGTGTTTTGTCGGGATCGCGGGAATCTGAGACCGGGTCGGGGGATGAGGATGCAGATCCTGAATCAAGGGCGCCATGATCGGGGGGCCCCCTTTTTTTTCTTTTTGTTGTATTGTCTTGTTCATCTTTTTCTTTTAGTTCGGATGTAATCCTTGAAACAATTTGGGAATAAAAGATGGTTTGTTTATCCTCTCTTATCGCTGTTCTTTTGCGCCGTCTTTCACTGTTTGGCATATGCAATGTGACTCGAAAAATAAGAGCTCGGCCATACGCTTATAGGTTGTGCGTGAGAGATGCGAGTGAGAACTCGGCTACACGCTTATAGGTTATGCGCAACAGATGCGAGTGAGAACTCGACTATACGCTTATAGGTTATGCGTGAGAGAATACGAGTGAGAACTCGGCTACACGCTTATAGGTTGTGCGTGAGAGAATGCGAGTGAGAACTTGGCTACACGCTTATAGGTTGTGCGTGGGAGAATGCGAGTGAGAACTCGGCTACACGCTTATAGGTTGTGCGTGAGAGAATGCGAGTGAGAACTTGGCTACACGCTTATAGGTTGTGCGTGAGAGAATGCGAGTGAGAACTCGGTGTGAGGAACTCGGCTATACGCCCTTTTTTTTCTTTTTTTTTTTTGGGAACTCGGGATTACGTAAAAATGTTTATAGCATAGTTGTGCCTTGGTGAGAGGCTGCCTACGTACCCTCTATCAGAGAGATCAAACCAATCGTAGTTTGGTAACCGATTTGTTACAGAGAAAAAGAAAACATTAGGCCGGGGATACTAGAAGTGGAAACGCTAGAGGTTCATCGTGTTCCAAGAGCGCCGGATAGCTTCGCCATTAATCGTGGTGAGCTCGTAAACGCCAAGTTTAACGATCCTGGAGACGAGGTAAGGGCCCTCCCAGTGTGCGCCGAGCTTTCTAGCGTTTTCCTCTGCGGTATTCTCGAATACCTTTTGTAGCACCAAATCTCCGTCGTTGAAATATCTTCCCTTCACCTTCTTGTTGTAGTATTTGGAAGCTAGCTGCTGGTAATTCTGGATCCGCAGCAAGGCGTCGTCACGTTGTTCCTCCAGGAAATCTTCTTTTGTTTGTTGCAGCTCGTCATTGAGGGCGGGATTTTGTACGAGCATTGATCGGCGGAGGGTTGGAATTCTGACCTCGGATGGGGCCATTGCTTCCATCCCGCGAGATAAGGAGAACGATGTTCGGCTGGATGCGGTGCCTGGTGTCGTACGGTGACTCTAGAGGACCCCGTCGAGCTCGTCCGCCCATAATCCTTTTTCTGCGCCGAGACGCTTCTTTAGGCCGTCGAGTATTGTCTTATTCGTTGCCTCGACCTGCCTGTTGCCCTGGGGGTACCGTGGTGTTGAATTGCTCAGCCTTATTCTCCATTTAGCACAGAAGTCCTCAAAAACGCTCGAGATGAATTGTGGGCCGTTGTCTGTAACGATCTCATATGGGAGCCCGTGGCGGCAGATAATGAACTTCCAAACGAATTTCCGTACGTTGTCGGAAAGGATGTTGTTGTAGGACTCGGCTTCGACCCACTTAGTGTAGTAGTCCGTCATAATGAGTATGTATGCCTTTCCTCGAGACCGGGGCATGCACCCTACGATGTCCATCGCCCATCGTATGAATGGGTAAGGTGCGGTTGCTGTTGTGAGGAGCTCGGTGGGTAGGTGTATCATTGGAGCGTGCCGCTGGCATTGTTTGCACCGTGCTGCGAAATTCTCGCAGTCCTTGAACATTGTTGGCCAAAAATGGCCTTGATTTCTGATCTTGACTGCGAAGGTTCGGCCATTGGAGTGGTTTCCTCCCGCGCCTTCGTGTAGCTCCTTCATTACGCCGATCGTTTCCTCCCCGTACAAACAAGTTAGGAGGACTCCGGAGGAGCTCCACCTGTACAGATTGCCGTCGAGCCGAACATAGTGTGCGCACTTCCTTTTTAGGCACTGAGCTGCCCATTTGTCATTTAGGATCGTGCCGCTCTCTATGTATGCTAATATCTTGGTTTGCCAATCCGGTGAGATCGGCTCTTCGGGTGGTGGAGGTAAATAGGTTGTTGTCTCTTGCGCCTGTTCATGGCCATGCTCAGATGCGGGAGTGTTTTCGATGAGGGCGACTCCCCTAATAAGGGCGATGCTGGGCTGGTCGATGCTCTCTACTGGTATAACGCGGCGTTGAGTCGGGTCGGAGGTTGATGCTAAGGCGACGACCGCGTCAGTGGAGGTATTTTCACCTTGGGGTATCCTTATGAGGGTAAACTCTCCAAACTCGGCGGCCAAGTATTTTACAATTCTGAGGTAGGCGTCCATGCGCTCGTATTCGCTGCTAAACTGATTGGCGATGAGCTGCGAGTCGCAATATGCTCGGATGTTTTTTGCTCCAATACCCATACCCTTTGCTAATTTGAGTCCGTCTATCAAAGCTTTGTACTCGGCTTCGTTGTTTGAGGCAGGGAATGCCAAGCGGAATAACTTGGGATTTGGCGGCAGGTCGGCCCCTATACTCGACGTCATACTCGCTAAGCTCGACCGACCATTTGACAATCTGGCCTGACTGACTCGGGCTATGGAGGATTATTCTTAATGGTTGGTTGGTGAGAACGGCGACCGTGTGAGATTGGAAGTAGGGGCGCAGTTTCCGAGCTGCCGTAATAACGGCGAGGGCTAGATTTTTGAAGGCGGGATATCGGCTTTCAACCCCGTCCAGCGCCTTGCTGATATAGAAAATGGGTTTTTGCTCACCTCTGTCTTCTCCAACAAGGACGCTGCTGACGGCCGAGTTGGAGACCGCAATGTAGAGGTACAAGGTTTCTCCTACCTCGGGCTTAGAGAGGACGGGTGGTGTTGAAAGGTACGCTTTCCACTGCTGAAAAGCTTCCTCACACCGTTCATCCCATACGAACTCTTTGTTCCCGCGAAGGAGTTGGTAGAAAGGTAAGCACTTGTCCGTTGACTGGGATACGAAGCGGTTGAGGGCGTCGATTCTTCCCGTGAGTCTTTGGATCTCACAGATGTTTTTTGGTGAAGGTAGCTCGAGGATCACTTCTATCTGTGCTGGGTTAGCCTCGATGCCGCGCTGCGTAACGATGTATCCCAAGATTTCCCCGGAGGTTACCCCGAAGATACACTTTGCCGGGTTCAACTTCATCCCGTACTTGTTGAGAGTATGGAAGCATGTCCTTAGGTGGCCGACGTGGTCTTTTGCCAATAAGGATTTTACCAGCATATCATCAATGTAAACCTCCATTGTCCTCTCGAGTTCGTCTGCGAAAATTTTGTTGACGAGTCGTTGGTAGGTGGCTCCTGCGTTTTTTTAGTCCAAAGGGCATGACTTCGTAGCAGAACGTTCTCCGGTCTGTTATGAAAGCAATTTTTTCTCGGTCATCCGGGTGCATTCGGATTTGGTTGTAACCTGAGAAGGCATCCATAAAAGAGAAGAGCTCGTTTCCAGTTGTTGCTTCGACGACTTGATCGATGCGAGGAAGCGGGAAGCTGTCCTTGGGACATACCTTATTGAGGTCGGTAAAATCCACACAAACTCTCCACTTCCCAGATTTCTTTTTTACGACCACAGGGTTGACCAACCATTCGGGATATCTTATTTCCCTGATGGATCCGGCCGCAGTCAATCGTTTGACTTCGTTGTTTATGGCCTGTGCTCGCTCGGGGTTCAGCTTGCGTCGCTTTTATTTGATTGGCTTGTACGTCGGGTCGACGTTGCTGGATCTATTCCCGGCATATCATTTGTCGACCAGGCGAAGGTCGACACGTTTAGCTTTAGGAATGCGACGAGCTCCTTGTTTATGGTCTCATCAAGGTCGGCTCCTAGTCCGACGCAGCGATCTTCGTTGGTTGGATTGATGTTCACCTGGATCACACGGCTCCGAGCTGGTTTATCGTAGAGATCAGGATCCCTTGAGATGTGGCAGTCGATCACTTGGCACGTTTTGGCCATTTTTCGCAGCTTGTGCTCTACGATGAAGCAAGTTCGGGACATCCGCTGATCTCTGCAGACTGTACAAACCGTGGAGCCAACGGAGAACTTGAGGCATTGGTGGTAGGTAGAGGTGACTGCCTTCATCATACGGATCCAAGGGGTCCCGAGGACCATGTTGTAAATTGTTGGCTTGTCGATTACTTCGAACTTGACGATCCTGGTCGTCCCTCCTATATAGATCGGGAGTTTAAATGTGTCGATCGTATCGGTCGTATCTCCATTGAATCTTGTGAGGGATCGCTTAGATTTCTTGAGGGTGAGACTCATTTTGTCCCAGGTGTCCTTGAAGATCAGGTCAATCGAGTTCCCTGTGTCGACCAGGACTCTGCCGACGTCGCAGTCCGCGATTCGTAGTTTAATAACCAGCGGGTCATGATGCGGGTGAGCTACTTTGCGTCCATCGCTCGTGGTGAATGTAATGTCGACCTTGCCCTCGGTCGAGTTCGGTGGAGCAGTCTCCATTTGTTTTAGGCTCGCCTCTATTCGTTGTTCAGATATTTTTATAGACCGAACCGAGTCGTTACATTCAGGGGGACTGCCCATTATCATCCCGATGAGCTGTCTTACCGGTAGTAGTATCTGTAGAGGCTCTTGCTCCTCTGGAGTTCGCTCCCTGCGGGCTTCGATTTGTTCGACTCAGGGTTGCCTGTCTGTGTCCTGATCTCGTGAGAGAGACCGTCGTTGATTGTTATCGTTTTGACCACGGAGATAGTTGCGTGGACGATGGTCGTTGTTTCGACCTCCATACTGCTGCTGGTTATTATTTCAACGATTTGGATTTCCCCGAGGAGTAGGGCGGTCATCTAGCCTGACGGCACCCTTTTCGTACTACGCCAGGAGAGCCTCGTGGAGTGATCGGCATTGTGAGGTCGGTGACCTTTCATCTTGTGGAACTCGCAGTACGCCTCATTATCCCTGGGCTGGTAATTGACGTTCTACCACTTGTTCCAGGAGAGCGGGGGATTCTGCTGCGTGCTCGTCGGGGGTTGTGCATCGCCATTGATTGGAAAGGAGGGGGCGATCGGCGATGGGGTCGGGCAGTCGGTTTCGGAGAAAGGCGAGGCCCGTTTGCTCTGCTCTTGCAAATATTTCTCGTCATAATGTTGACGAGGCTCGTAAGGCTCTTCCCGGGTTTTATCCTTTGAGCCGGCTGCTTTGACCGGGGCATACTTCTTGGTCATGAGGGCTCGTTCTTCCTCGATCTCGATGAAGATGGAAGCTCAATTCAGTCACACACATGTCCGGGTTAATTTCATTATTATATTTAGAAAAGTAGAAATGTTGCATTTTTATTTTTAAAATGTGGTACATAATAATCATTCATAGCCATAAAAAAAATGTTGAGCACTAATTTTTTTTATCGTATACCAGAATTCATGACTATGGTCTTTTTTTTTTATAAGAGATGGTAGTTAAAAATATAAATTTTGAATAGTGACGGAACCGCACGGTGAGATGCAGTTCTAATAGTAACAAAAATATCTGCATATATATATATATGATATAATTACTATAAGAATCGCACCGCAAGTCAATGTTTTTAAATCAAATACATAACACTAGCACATGCACCTAGGTTCTATAACCCATAAAGGAAATTAATTATATCCACACGGAACACTTTTGACATTATGGACCTCCTTCTCTCTATTTTAAAATCCAACCTAAGTATCATGCTTTTTATTTTTATAATCAGTCAAACCATATATTACTTATAAATATCATGTTCTCCGTCATGTTTGAATTGTACATCGATTTGCAAGTGTGGAATTTTACTTTATTGTTTTTTGTTTATCTATAGTTGGAAGATCACGAAAACACTGTTTAGTTATTAGTTAGCTTTCGTTCAAAATAACCTAACTAAAAACTATCTTATAATGCATTTAGGTTATGCCAATAGTCAACCACAGCAAGAATCTAGCATGAACTACTCAAGACATTAGTATTTATATGTTTGTGTTTAACCTTAGCTAAATGCCTGGATCTATCTAGACAAATAATTTCAAACGTCTGTGTCAATAGATTTAGTTATGGATCTTTATATATAATTGCCATGTATTGTTTAAGGAAGTAACCAGAGTATAGTTCTCATACCTTGGATTTTAGATAAAATAAGGATTCAGAATAAAACAAAATTAGTGGGTCAATTGGTAACACAAAGTGGTAAAAGAAGTGGTAAGCAATGCAAATATAGTTAAAATGGTACAAAGTGGGGATACAAGAAATCGGTACAAATAACTAAGAGTAACGCTTTTAATATCTTTTAATAAAGCTTTATAATTGATAATTACTAAAGCGTTATACCATATACTACTCCGACACATGATTACAAATCAAACCGAAGTTCACTTAACTGTAACAATGAAAAATCAGGCATCTCTAATCGAATTAAAGAAAAGCAAAAAAAAACTCACTTAAAATAAAAAAAAATAGAATATTTCAAGATCTACATAATGTACTCAATAGATAAAGCTGCATTTGCGTCTTCAGAATAATTATCATGCACCAACAATGTCTAAATTTTACATAAACTATATCATAAATTACAATAAACTATATATATATAATATTATCACCTACAACGAATAAATTTTATAAACTATATAATAGACTACAATAAACTATATATATAGAAAGATTTTAAAAAATTAATATGATGTAAATGTTATTGTTATATTGATCCAACTTAATGGGCAAACAAATCAACACTACAAGAACATTGATATTACTGGTGATAACACTCGTCAGTTGTGCATTCAGAAGTGGACGAGAATCGCAAAGACTGTGGCTGGAAGTATATGAACTACGAAGAGCTTTTGTGATAACATCAGTTCAACAATAATAGACCCATTCTTATGTTTATTTAACTTTTTTTTTTTAATTATATGCTCCAATTTATATGCATATTAAAAATGTTCTTGACTAATTACTATTTTTCTTTTAAATTCAGACCTTGTTCAACCGTTCCACATGCACATATTAAAGAAGGTTTTAGCTAGACAGAAGTGGCACTTATAATGTGTTCCATCTAATCGAAACTGGTGAGAAACTCTTCTTTGTCTTACATACTATCACCAGTATGATGCAGTCACCTTCTTTAGCTAGTATTCTAAACAACTACGTTTGGAAAAATAAAAATAATAGAAGATATCACCATATTCATCTGATCCAACCAACAATCTAATATGTGTAACCGGAAAAACGGTATAGAAAAAAGTAAGCTTTTTGCGATCAAAGATTCTCCTAGGTCAAGATCCTAATTCTAAGTTGTTTCAACCTTGTGGAAAGCAATAGATCAGTATCTGATCTGTCAAAATTCTTTTCATTCTTTAAGACGCTTGTAAATAGATTTTTTCTTTTGTTATTCAACAAATTTCACATTTCATAAAAAAATAGTATAGGTCAATCAAATCAGATTAGCGACGGAATTACGGGTGAATATAGTTTAGGTCAATCAAATCGAACATGGATGGACTGTGGGTGATTGAACTGAATCACTTGTAAGAATGAGGGCCAAAATTGATCATTCTCGTCAACGTTTTGGGCAGCGAAGATTGTGGGTGGTTAAATTCTCTTCTTTTTTTTTGTTAACAATGATAATAAAATTCACAATTTTTTGTATATAAGAAAATTTCCAAAACCTCTCAAATACATATTTTTCTTAGTTATTCTATGATATATAATATATCATTTATTAGAATATAGAATTTAAAAAAAATTATTATGAATTTTAAAAATCTATTATAATAATACAGTTATTGGTTTGTTCATATAAATTATATATCATATGTATTTTGGTAAGCTTTTTACGTAAAACTGCTACCAAAATCGATAGTAGTAGTTATACTTTCTCGCAAATGCACTGATTTCAAACTGATAGACTAGTCGTATATATATGACGTCTGAATAACGCTCAGAACCGCAATTTTTTGTATCCGTTTCGTTTAAACCAATCAAAACCCTAATGTAATGTATATTTACTCTTGTTATAAGTCAAACTAAATTTTTGATAAGTCAAACTAGTTTATGCCACTGTCGTAAAGGTGCTATCTAAATTTGAGATAAGTCAAACTTTTCTTTGCGTTTTGTATAAGTAATTTATGTTTGTGATTAGTCCAATTTATCTTGTTGGCAAAAGACAAAAAAAAATACTATTACAAAAATGTACAAATACTCAAGGCCTTCTTGCTAAACTAAATTTTAATTTGAATTTAATTCCAAAACTAGATCTTTCTTCTCTTTTTTTCAAAATGCCTTAAAATACCATTCCCAGCTTATTTTTTCACAAAAATACCTAGCGACCTAGCGAGCAGAAGTCTGGTAGCTGGGTTTGAAAAACAATAACTCAAAGATTCTCACGTAATAACGAAAATACCATCGTCTTCAATAGTTCCCAACCACCATTACCAAACAAAATTGAGTTCTAAATGCTTCAAATAACCTAATTAAGTGATGTTAATGCTCTAAAACTGAGTTAAAAGCTCTATTTTGTCGATCTCCTCTCAAATTTCAACCATTTAACTCTATAATATCATTTTCAATATTTACCATCCATATATCTTGCGATTTACTAAGATTCAAGCATAATAACGTTTGGGTTGCTTGGGTATTGGTGGCGTGATCAGTTCTTGGCCGTTTAAGAAGCTCAACACAAGCTCAAACTGAATCTTGGTAATTTTTGCTTCATTTTCATTGATTTTCCAGAAGGCAGACTTCATGGGTGAATTTTTAATAGTCAACTAGGGGTTAGTTTTGCAATTGACTTTTTGGGTCTCAGACTTTCACGATGGAACCACGATGAAGTCTGAAGTCTGCTTACAAGAGGTCTAGTTTTGCAATTGACCGTTAAGTCTGACTTGTTACAAAGACTTCTCCTGTGAAGTCTGCGAAAAAATGCGGTTAGTTTTGAAATTGACCGAAACGAGGACTTTTTATTGAGACTTCATCTGAGAAGCCTGCATAAAAAGGGGTTAGTTTTGTATTTGACCAAAATTCCGAAACATTGACTATTGGTAGACTTCTCATATGAAGTCTACAACCATCGGTAACTCTGCAATTTAAAAAATAAAAAATTTTGGTTAATTGCAAAAGTAATCCTTTTTCTACATAGACTTCAGACGAAGTCTCATGTAAAAGTTCAACTCTAGTCAATTGCAAAACTATACCCTACTTTATGGGTAGACTTCGCCGAAAAAGTCTCTGAAGGCAAAAAGACTTCATCGAGAAAGTCTAAATACGTAATAGACTTCACAGGCACAGTCCATTACCAAAAAGACTTCTTAGATGAAGTCTATTAAAAAAGTCAAAACTGTGGTCAATTGCAAAACTAGACCCCAAACTGGTATAAACTTCTCTGACGAAGTCTCCTTGTGTAGGAGACTTCGCCTGTGAAGTCTGCTAAAAAAATCAAACTCTAGTCAATTGCAAAATTAGACCCATGCTTCGGACTTCACGGGCTAAGTCTTCTTTGGATAGCAAAGCAAACTTTGCCTGTGAAATGTCTAATGATAATTTCAGTAAAAATTCAATTTTAGCTTATTTGTAATTACTTTTTTTTTCTTGTCCTAACATGTGTATTACGTATGGTTTTTGATGTTTTAGAAATTTGAACTATTTTAATCGCATAATTATTTTTATATATTTTTTCTTAACTTATTAGGTGTTTAGGTTATAAATTTTAGACTTCACAGAGGATGTCTGTGCGTAGACTTCGTTCGAGAAGTCTCTTGCACTATCTTTTTAAAAAATAGATTTGTATCATATATAATTTGCATTTTCGTGATTTTAATTTTTTTACATGTGTATTAGTTATTGTTGTTGTTTATGTATGAATTTCACATCTCAATGTCTTATATTCTATTTTAAATCGATTTTATGAATTTCTGATAATTATTTTTCAACAGACTTCACCTTTGAAGTCTACTGTCAAACTAATAGTTTGCATTAGTATTGTTTCAAATGTTTTTCAGAAAATGGTTCAAGTACCTGCTATCTATGGAGAATGGATGATGAGAAACTGTAAGTGGCATTTTGAGGTGGATTATCCCAAAGGAGGGAGAATGTTATTTTTGAGTGATTCTTGTACACATCGTGAACTCATTGAGATGGCACTAGCAGACTATAAGCTGGACAAGAATGACTTCGTCGAGTTAACTTACTCGTTGCCGGATTCAATGTTGCAACTAACGGACACGGATTGTCCTAAACCACCTATGCATGTCTCAAATGATAGACAAGTGCGGTCCTTGGTTGAGTTATGTAAAACGCATGATGTACGCTTTTGCGTCTCGAGTCGTTTTGGTATGGCTAGTGGCAATGAGGTTGCTGGTGAAAGTGTTGACGAAGACCTTGAGGATGTAGAAGAGTTTGAAGACGAAGATATGGATATATCCGATGGTGGTGAGGTTAACGTCAACGACGATGTTGATGATGATGATGCGGAAGAATGTCATGTTGGTGAGGTTAAAGACGAATACCTTGAGGATTATACTGTGTATGGAAAAGTTAAGGATGAGGATGTTAGTGAAAATGATGATGATGATAATACGTGTCTTGTTGTGGAAGGTGGCTTTGTTGGTGAAGGTCCAAGATCCAACATGATGGTTAGACGGTATCTATACGACTGGGAGTTTTCCTACAAAGGATGCGCTTGTATCCGAGCTGCGGTTGACGGCGATAATATCGAAATTCACGTTCAAAGTGCATAAGTCTACATAAAAGTTGTTTGTAGCTATTTGCGGTGTGAAAGGATGCAATTGGAGGATTAGAGCGGCTGTGAAAAACAAACCAAAAAGGTTTTGGGTACTTGCAATCTGGCGGACCGTATTTCTCTGCGCAAATGTCATGCTCCGAGATATATTGCTAAACTGTTTTATGATGAATGGGGAACAATCGATGGAGTAACGCCGAAGATGATTAGATCTGTAATGAAGAATAAATATGGTATGCAGATGAATTATACCACTTCCTATAGAGCTTTAATATTTGCACAATAATTGGTGAGGAGAATAGCAGAAGATGGATATGAGCAGCTGCCGTTTTATCTCTATCACATCGGGCTAGCCAATCCTAGAACCGTCACTGATCTTGTTTATGGCTCTTGGAGCCTCTATTACCAGTTTTCAGTTTTTTGAGAAGAGTTATGGTGGTGGATAGGTGTCATCTACCGGGGAAGTATGGCGGAGTTATGCTAGTGGCTTGCGGCTAGGACGGGATTTCCAAATATTCCTGTTAGCTTTTGCTATTTTAGACTCTGAAAATGATGAATCATGGCAATGGTTTTTTACAAAGTTGAGTGGGTGTGTCTCCGATCAATTTCCTTTCGTCATAGTGTCCGACAGGCACGCCTCGATTAAGAATGACATTGAAACTGTTATACCATAGGCAACAAGAGGGATATGTTATTATCACCTACAGAATAACATAAATCACGAAGTACAAGGGAAAGCATCTTATGTACTTGGTGAGAGAGGTTGCGTATGCATATACGCATTATGATTTTAACGGATACATGGACGCCTTACGTGAGACAAAGCGCGAGCTTACAGCTTACTTGGAGAACGCAGATGTGAAACTATGGGACTGCGTTCACTTTCTAGGAGAACGATATAACATACAAACGAGCAAATTGTTGAATCGATAAACTCCGCACTTAAGCCAGCTCGAGGATTTCCCATACTCTTTCTTTTGGAATTCATACAAGAGAAGCTAAGAAGATGGTGTTTTAAAAGGCGAGATGACGCTATGAGTCTCACAACAAAACATAGCAAGGGAGTTGAATATTTGCTAACATTCGTCAGCATTATACGACCAGATGACTGTCGAACGCATAGACAGTTGCGATTTCACATGACGGGAGGACATAGAGATTGTATCGTTGATTTTCCAACATCAAACATGTGGATGTGGAGTGTATGATGTTGAGAAAATACCTTGCTCGCATGCTATTGCTGCTGCTCCTGAGCTTAAAATAGATGTTGTCACCCTCGTATGCCCGTCATACACAAAGGAATATTTTTATTCGACGTATGCAAGCAAAATTTTCCTTAAAACCGTCGATATCAAAGAGCCTGAGTTTGTCAAAGTTTTCCCTCCACTCATCTGGCATCCTCCTGGAAGGCAGAAGAAGTCAAGGTGGCAAACATGGCTTGAAATCGCAAGAAAGACGCCAAAACCGCAGAAGGCTCACAAGCAATATAGTTGTTCAAATTGCAGGTAATCTGGACATACTCGCGATAACTGTGTAAGTTAAAATCTTTGTTTGTGATTCCATGAAGTAATATTTTTTTGTGGGGACTCTATTTTTTATGTTACGAAGAGTTTCAAAGTTGAGGAAAAGTAGAAGTCTGCTCTTGAAGTCTCCCACATAAGTCTTTAACTAGGAGTTCAGGACGCATACGAAGTCTCCAGTAGAAGTCTGTACTTGAAGTCTCTCGTAGAAGTCTATAACTAGATGTTCATGACGCAGATGAAGTCTCATGAGGAAGTCCGTAGATGAAGTCTTCCATAGAAGTCTAAAACTAGGGGTTCAGTATGCAGATGAAGTCTCTAGTAGAAGTCTGTGCTGGAAGTCTCCTGTAAATGTCTACTCGTGAAGTCTCCTGTAGAAGTCTACTCGTGAAGTCTCCTGTAGAAGTCTACTCGTGAAGTCTCTGATAAAAGTCTCTGATAAAAGTCTCTTAGAATTCTACTTTTAAAGTCTTCTTTTCAAACTATTATATAAGATCTCCTTGAGAAGTCTACTTTTAAAATCTTTTTTTCAAACTTTTTTACTTATATAGTTATGACCAGTTTTTTTCGTATTTTTGCGGTTTTTGAACTTTGTATTTGATTTAACAAAATCAAGGTTCTAATAATTAATATAATAAAAGAAATTAAAGATAATTAACATAATAAGAAATTAAAAATTCTGAAAGATAATTAACATAATAAAAAAAATTAAAGATAATTAACATTAAAACTAAGAAAATAAAATTAAAGTTCCAATCTGTTTCAAAAGAAATTAAAATAGATAAATTAAAGGTTTGAAAATATAATTTACATAAACCTCCCTCCGTTTCATAGAAATCCACAGGATCAGGTGCTCTTTGATCCTCCGACAAAAGTTTCAGACATTTCTTGTGCCTTGTCATTGAAACGGTCCCGATCAGTTATGTAGACTTGAGCAATGGATTCCACAAACATATCTCTTTCACCCAACTCTGGCTCATTCAACATCTCTACAAGAGCCTCTAATACTGTGGTTATGTTGTATGCGGGACTCCAGTGCTCAGGTAGAAGCATCTTCAAGAAGATACTCCCGCGATCCATATTAGGGTGGTAGATCGCGGTGTTGAAATCAACCTACATTAACCATATGAACCGTCACGATATTTAAGGAATTTCCAATTACATGAAAATGACTTATTCTATTACTAATTGTCTCTATGTGTTTTACTAACTATTAAACATGCGTGCGTTCCCTAAGTTCCATTTGTGTAACTGGAATATGATCAAAACTTAACAAGATGTTGTATTTTTGTGTCCTAGAAAAGGCTATAATTGTGTGTATTTCATTCAACAAGATTTTGTATTTTTGTGGTTATATTTCAATTAACAAGATTTATATAAGATTATATATATTTTTGTGGTTGTATTTCATTTAACAAGATTTATACAAAATTTATACAAAATATACGGTTAAATTAAATACAAGATTTCAAAATATACGGTTAAAAGAGAAGCTCAGCGGTCGTCGTATAAATCCAAACCTTCGTAACCGCGCTTCTCAATCCCCGTTATACCGAGCTCATCGTATATTTATATAGCCAGCTTCTCCCTTATGAACTTGATGTTCTTATCACGCAAGAGGTTTAGAGGAAATGGTATGCCAAGCGCATGACACTCGATGTGCTTCAGGCAATACACTCCACAATCACCGCTCTGAACGTTAGGAACTCTCGTCTGTGGAACCCGCTCGTATGTGTATGGAACATAAGGGTGCTTAGCTTTTTGATCTGCAGGAGCAAGAAAGTTCATAAGATAAGTCATTATATCGCAAATAGGATATACTGCAGCTTCAATCTCCTCATCCTTGCTTACAGTTAGATCGTCATCCTAAATAACGATGTGTCTCTTATGAACCTAAATCATTAACGCAACCCAATGCATAGCCTTGATGTTAAGGGAGGTGTAGATTTCATCCACATCTACACCCCACATCTTTTTAGATCTGCAGAACTTTGGTTGCTCTCCTGTGTAGAGATCAAATGCCCCATGAGGTAGCAATCTGCCTAAACCCTTTTCATCACTAGTAATTAGAAATTCTTGGTACTTAGACTTCCACAACGTGGTGAAGATGGAATCAATGAAGCAAATTATGTCGCTCCTAAACCATTCTGGATGCTTCGTGAACCGTTGTCTTAGTAGATTGATTCCAACATCAATGTGTTGCAGTAAGAAAAGAATTAGTTATGGTAAGGAACCTTACAAGTAACGATAAAAAAAACAGAAGTCTCCATATGAAGTCTGAGAGTGAAGTCTCAGACTTCACTATGAGACGTCACTCTCAGACTTATTATACGAAGTCTCACCAGGCCCCAAAGCCATTTTGTGGGAAACTGCATCATGCGGTACCCGAATGTGCTTGACTCTTGCTCGGGGTTCCTCTTCTTTGTCTCTCTGTAAAATGAAGTCACAAACACATTCAAAATCACGTCACATAAACTAGGTTTAAAACTCTTAAATAGTACGACTTACAGGCAAGTCTCCAAGAAGGCAATCAGCTTGTTTTTTTTTTGTCCTTGTCAATATCACCAAAAGGGTTATAGCCATTGCCAGGTCGAACTACCTGTCTCTCTTTCTTCTTTAGCTGATCACTCATTTTCTTAGCCATGAGCGATGTTGCTTTTTCCTTCAAGCTCTGTTTTGCTCTGTTTTGCTTTATTAAACTCCATATCTACATCTTTGGGCTTATCCACCATCACAACACTTGACTCACTGCCCTGGTTAACACTACTCTGCATAGTTTGAAGCAAACATCGTTTTATTGCAATTTCCAATGGACACTAACAAACATCATTCAAATATAAATTTTACAAGTTTTTGAAATAAGAGTTAAACATGCCAACAACAATTCAACAAAATTCAAGGTTCACATCATTTGTGTGACTGACTACTCCTGGTAGCTACTCTTTTACTTTTCCTCTCCTTCTTAGACTCCTCAATATCCTCCTTCTTACTAAGCTTGTTTATGTTCTTTTTGGGAATCTTTGGGTTAAGGGGATGAAGACTAACCCCATTGTCAGGTGTATTTGATTTGGCATAAGATTGAGCCTGCTTTTCTTGAGGATTCTCTTTCACTTCCTCGGGTTCTTTCTTCATAGCTCTGCTGGTGAACTTATCAAAAGCACAACTCAGATCGTCTACTTTGTCAGTGAGTAAGAAAATCTTTGTTCCAAGTTCAACCAACTGCCCCTTCAACTCTGCCTCAAACGTGTTGAGTCGAGCGTCAACTACATCCTTCAACGCATCACATATGCGCTTCTCAAATTCTGCAGCAGGGGATAGACGAGCTTTCTTCAAACTACCCACTTCAAGAGCTTCTAGCTCTCTCTTAATGCCTTGATACGGATCATCCTTCACCTCATCCTTCACCTTGAAAAGAACCTCTCCTTGTTTTCCTTGAAGTTTGAGGGCAACACACCCAAATATGGCTAGTGTCCTTTTTGCCACTGCCAAGGATTCATTGAGAATCGTCGAAACATTGCTTTCACAATGTTGTCAATTCTCTCATCCTCCTCATCATCATCCCACCGTGGGAACATCTCCTCAAATGCTTTCTCGACAAAGCTGCAGATTCTGGTCTACAAACATAAAAATGAATAAAAGGAGATCAAATAATATAATAACAGACTTCATGTGTGAAGTCTAAAAAACATTTCTAGAAAAATGTCTCTAATGACACCACATATTAGAGCTTTGATAATATACCTGCTTGAGGATGCCATTTCTGAGGTTTTTCCTCCCTCTTGATCCTTTGTAAGCTAGAAGAAGTGGCGTTGGATCACCAGAGAGAGGATCTCTCACCTCTGTTGCAAAGTCCAATAGGGCAAAGTAAACCCCAGACTGCAACGCTTGGACAAACCCGCTGATGTGATAAGTCCTAGTGATATCCGTAGCCTTCACCGACGAAATCAAAATCTTGAAAGCTACTCTTCCCGAAGGGTATGTAGCAAACTTGTCCAGATCCATCACCAGCCTAGCAAGGTTTACATTGATGCCCTGATGGTAACGGTGTGCATCAATGCAGCTGACAAGGATGGCTAGATAGCCCAATCTCACGCGATCTTCCGGATCCCAGTGAGAACAGCGTCTACACGCTGATACCAAGTCTTCATAGCTTGGTCCAACAGCCAAAATTGACTCCAAGCTTTACCCAAAACTCTCTCATCTCATCCGTGATATCAGCCTCAGGCTCCAGAGTCATAAAGTTTTCAACATATTCGCAGTTGAGCCCGGTGATGTGTTCAAACTCGTTTATAGAGAATCTGACTGGGACGTCACAGACTAGACTCCAAATATCATGCTTCTTGAAGCATACAAGTTGGAAACCGAGCATATAGTGGACCAACCTTGATGCCCATGCGATCTGTTGCTCGTGGTACATTAGGAAGACACCCAGAGGGGAAGTCTGAATCCTCTCCCGTTCAGCTAGAGTTAGTGCACCCTTGAAAGCTACAAGAAGCTTAGGTGTTCTGCTGTAGTAGTCTATACTTTTTTCAGGCTACGGCTCAGCGTCTTTGGTGAAATACCTGGGTGAAAACTCTGGCATATGGTGAAAATCCTTCCTCGTTTCATATTCAGTTATTTCGCGCGAAAGAGCTATATTACAAACCTATGTCACAGAAGAAAAAACGGAAAGTTAGATAACTGTGAAGTGTAAGAGACTTCGCCGGTGAAGTCTTCATATAGACTTCCCTTATGAAGTGTCCAACACTCTAGTAAATCCGATATCAGAAAAGAGACAGACAAAGAGACTAAACTGAAATATAATTTGATTAAATGTATAAAGATTGAAGATATGAATAGACGGCTGCGATTTCTAGATCTGCAAATAAAATAAAAGATGGGATTAGATACAGAAAAAAAAAGAAAAAACAGTTCAGAGAAAGAGTAGAGAGAGTGTCGTCGTATGGTGATTTTCCGGCGAGAAAGAGTGTCGGCGTTTAGAGTTTGGGGTTTTCCCTCAGGGAGGAAGAATATCGATAACTTACAGCGAAAGAGGAGAAAGAGTGTCGGCGTTTAGAGATTTCCAGTGACATTTGGTGATTTGGAGGAGAAAAAGAGCGATGGAGATTTTTAAATTTTTTTACTCAGATTAACTATTGCAATTTCAGTTATCTTCTTTAGTAAATGTAAATTTTTTTTTTCTTCCCAAAATTTTAACCTAAACGTCTTTTCAGTTTCCAAAATTTTTCAGAATTTTTTGAAATTTTTCGAAATTAGATAAATCGGTTACTTACAGACGAAGTGTATTGCAGATTTCGCCAAAGAAGTCACTCGGAGAAGTCTGCATGTGAAGTCTGCGCATGAAGTCTATAGTCTGTCATTTTCAGACTTCATTCGGAGACTTTGCTTACAGACTTCGCATACAGACATCACTGAAGAAAATGTAAATGTAAATTGTTTAGTAAATGTAAATTGTTTAGTAAATGTAAATTTTTTTTTATTTTTTTGCCCTCAAAATTTTAACCTAAACGTCTTTTCAGTTTCCAAAATTATTTGGAATTTTTCGAAATTAGATAAATCGGTTACTTATAGACGAAGTCTATTGCAGACTTCGCCAAAGAAGTCTCTCGGAGAAGTCTGCGCATGAAGTCTATAGTCTGTTATTTCAGACTTCATTTGGAGACTTCGCTTATATAATTCGTATACAGGCATCACTGAAGAAGTCTGTAACCCTTAAAACAAAACATTAAACAATCAGAAACGTTGCATTTTTTTTTTAAAGTCACGTCCTTAAGATACGTTCGGCTTTTCAGTTTCCCATCTATTAATCATTCCACCTTCATAGACGAAGTCGTTTCTTCACTGCTTTTATTTCAGCAACACAAAACTCACAACAAGAAAAAAAAAAACCTGATGGATGCTTACAACCTTCTAGCCGAAGCAAATGAAAGAGCCAATGGAAGCAAAACAGATTGGTGTTTTAAAGTCAAGATTCTCCGCGCCTACTCTTACTCCGTTCTCAATGAAGGTCCCTACTAGTCCTACGTATTAGTAGATGAAGCAGTAAGAGATATTCACTTAGGTTTTATATTTTTACATGCAGACATGCAGTCACATAGATCTGACAATACAATACTTTGGTGATGCTTTTTCTTATGCAGGGAACAAAGATGGAGTTGGTGATTACTCCAGTACATGTGCCAACGTTCTCTGGATTAGAGAAGTATGAAGAGCACTGGATTGAAATACAGAAAGTAGCAGTACGGCCAGGATTTGCAGCGTTCCATGCAACAAACTCTCGTTTCGTACTTACAATCCTGTCTACAAAGATTGGAATCATAAAAATCGATCCTTTGAATGACAAGCACTACTTGGATTTTTTAAGTTTGACCCAAATACGTGACATCAAAACCAAAACAAACGTTGTTATAGGTATGCATGCAAATTTGTTAAACCATAATTTATATGCATGTAACTTTATTTAACTGAAGGAGAACACTTATGATATAGATACTATGGGCATGATGTGCAACATATGCCCCCTTCAAGAGAGTCCACATGGCCATGCACATACAAAGAGTGTGTTTCACATCAAAGATGCCATGTAAGTTTAAACCAAACAATAATAACACCATGACGAAACTCACATTATTGTAGTTTACGACCACCTTTTATTAATAATTATAGGGACAATATGTTAAAGTGTGTGGCAACCGGCGAACACGCTTATAACTTATGGAATGGCCTTAGGACCAGGAAGGGTTGAGCGGTGATCGTAGTGCTTAAATTATGGAAGATCAATCCATTCGCGCATAAGTGTGTTATTCACTACAGTTTAACTTATCGTAATTGATCTCGACAATACTAATCTAATTCCCATATGTGGTGATGATTTCACTTGGCTGGAAACTGAAGAAGGCTTATCGGACATTTTTTTCAACCCAGCGATAGAAGAGGATGAAGATTTGAGAGACGACTTCTTGATGTTTGATATGATAGCTGCAAGATACATGGCAATTGTCTCTAGATAGAGAATTTATCTATCTAAATCTCTGTTTAAGAACATAAGTTTCAATTATTTTAAACTTTGTTTTCGATTTATTTGAATTTCAGACTTTACAAAGAAGTCTACGATAACAAAATCTTACAGACTTCACACGCGAAGTCTACTGTGAGACTTCACCCGAGACTCGAGAAGTCTGTAAGCCCTAAACTCTAAAATCCGAATGTTTTTTCACTTTTTGTTAACAAATACTAACATTTGACATCAAAATAGTATAATATATTCAAAATCTAACAACTATACGAAAGATCGGCATTTTATATCAAAAACATATCAAACTAAGTCTAACCCTAAAGATATATGCATGGATTCTTACCCATTGGCAACCTCTAACCTATATGCCTCACATGGTTTACATCAAATGGCTTAGTTTCATGAAATTTTATTTTTAAACGTATTCGATTTGATTTAAAATGATTTATCTTTCAAAAATTTTGATCGAAATATTTTTTAATTAAAATTTCACATTTAATTACGGTTCCAGACTTCATGGTCGAAGTCTGAACCGTATTAAACCTTAGATTTAAATTAAGAAAATAATAAAAAATAATTTCAATGCAATTTCTTCTAAAGAAAATAAGATTATCCAAATTGAAGAATGTAAGGTTGATTATGTTCTAGAAAACCATTAACAGTCGTAGACTTCCCTACTGAAATCTATTAGTTTTTGAATTTTTCCAATTTTTCCAAATTTTTCGCGAAAATTTTCAAAATTTTTGATTTATTTGAATTTCAGACTTCTACAAAGAAATCTACGATAACAAAATCTTATACACTTCACACGCGAAGTCTACCAAATGGGGAACAATCGATGGAGTAACGCCAAAGATGATTAGATCTGCAATGAAGAATAAATATGGTATATAGATGAATTATACCACTTCCTATAGAGTAAGTCTGTGCTGGAAGTCTCCTGGAGAAGTCTCTAATTGGGTGTTTTCTACGAATACGAAGTCTCTAGGTGAAGTCTACGCGTGAAGTCTACTTTTAAAGTCTTCTTTTCAAACTTTTACTTATATAGGGATCACCAGTTCTTTTTGTATTTTTGCAGTTTTTGAACTTTGTATTTGATTTACAAAATCAAGGTTCCAATAATAATTAACATAATAAGAGAAATTAAAGATAATTAACATAATAAGAAATCAAAGGTTCCTAAAGATAATTAACATAATAAGAGAAATTAAAGATAATTAACATAAAAATAAAGAAATAAAGTTCCAATCCATTTCAAAAAAAATTAAAATCAAAGGTTCGAAAATATAATTTACATAAACCGACCTCCGTTTCATAGAAATCCAAAAGATCAGGTGCTCTTTGATCATCCGGCACGAAAAGATTGTGTTTTGTTGTCTAAGAGGACGAGGGTTAATTGGAACTCGGGTGGAAAGTTTTATCTTGAGTCAAATGGTGAAAAGATGAAAGGCATTGCTCAGGATCGTGCCTTCTCATTGAAACGGTCCCGATCGGTTATGTAGACTTGAGCAAAGCCTTTCATCTTTTCACCATTTGACTCAAGATAAAACTTTCCACCCGAGTTCCAATCAACCCTCGTCCTCTTAGACAACAAAACACAATCTTTTTGTGCATTATCGTACTCCTTTTTCACCAGTTGACAAAATTTTGCATTGACATCTTAGGGTCTGGGTTAGTAAGTGTGAGTTTCACAGTAGTGTCGTTAGGTAGAAGAACCTTGAAGTTGTAATATATATCTTCATCTTCATCGTCATCTAGAATTAATGCTCTCTTCACCGACCGCCTGCTACTCATTTGAAATGCGAAGACAGAAACTGAATAGCTTTTAATTATAGTTAAAGGCACGATCATGATTACAGTGGAGGCTAAACATGGAAACGATTGAATCCTAAGAACACTAATGGAATAAGTTGCACATTACCTTTGGTTACCGTCACGATATTTAAGGAACTTCTCTTATGAAGTCTCCAACACTCTAGTAACTATAAATCCGAGATCAGAAAAGGGACAGACGAAGAGGCTAAACTGAAATAGAATTTGTAGATGAATAAAGATTGAAGATGTGAATAGACAGTTGCGATTCCCAGATATGCGAATCAAATAAAAGATGGATTAGAGTTTGGGGTTTTTCCGCAGAAAGGAAGAATATCGATAACTTACGGCGAAAGAGGAGAAAATGTGTCGGCGTTTAGAGATTTTCGGCGGCGTTTAGTGATTCGGAGGAGAAAGAGAGCGATAGAGATTTTTTAATTTTTTAACCCAGAATAACTATTACATTCAAACTAAATTTTGGATATAGTTTGAGCAATTTATCTTGTTTAATAAATTTTGTTTAGTGACTAGTCAATCACTTAATAATGTTTGCAACCACAATTGCCAACTTCTTTATCATGAAATCTAAAGTATTGTAATTTGTGATAAGTCAAATTAGTAGTTTATGACAGTATCGTAATTATGCTATTTAAATTTGTGTTAAGTCAAACCTTTTTTTTTTTACGTTTTTGATAAGTTATCTATGTTTGTGGTAAATCAAATTTATATTGCTAATTAAAAGATGAATATTCACGTTTATACAGAAAAAAGAATTACGAATATCCGATTCTCAAATATTTGGTAAAAAGAAATTTAATTATGCATGCGTATTAATTATGTTAGATTACTCGTAGAAATACCTAATAAACTTTGAAACTCAATTGCTTGGCAAAATTTTACTCCGGTTCGTATAAATCAGTCAAAACTCTAAAATTAAAGTATTTTAATTTATGATAAATCAAATTAATAATTTAAGGTTAGTGTCGTAATTTTGATATTAAGATTTGTAATAAGTCAAACTTTTTCTTACGCGCGTGCTTTATAAGTAATTTATGTTTATGTTAAGTGAAATTATCTTGTTGACCGAAAAAAATATCCACGTATATACAAAAATGAATTACGAATACCCGAATGTCTTATATTTAGGGGGGTTTATTCGTTTAAGGATTTTAATGGATTTGGAAATCCAAGTAAAATAATGTGTTATTCAATCAATGATTTTAAAAAAGATTTCTAAATCATGTCTTATTGGTTCCATCATTTATAAATACTAGTTAAAATCACCCTTTATTCAATATTACAGATTTTGATATGGATTTGATTTAACATAGGATTTGAATGTATTTGAATGGATTTGAAAATCTATTTTACTTATAAAAAGAGGACTTGAAATCCTTACTCCCACCATGTTATTTCGGGTGGATTTGAAAATAAACTTGATAAAATAGCATATGACACATAAAAACTAGGTTTGACGTAGTAAGAACTTGACACACAAGCATACGGGACATAAAAACTGTGAATGGACTTTAACATTAAGCACACATTTAATTATGCATAACTTGAGTAATTGAGTAGTCATGACTCACGAGCTCATGTTGTCTTTGTGGTGATAACTATTGATACAATGAATCGCTTTCCTTCACAAATTACTTACAATGATTACCGACATATATAACTTGAAAAGAAGAAAAAAAATATTTGTTTGATTTATTTTCTTTTGATTTGTAATACGTTTAAACCCAATAAATAAAAACAAAAGAAATTAACATTACTTGAAAATAAAAATAATTAATCCAACCTAACAAATAATAATTAATCTAACCTAACAAATAAATAATTATTATTACATAACGTTACACTTAATCCAACCATAACATTTATCAGTAGACATATTAACAAAGACTTCTTTTATCCCGAAGAAAACGAAAGTGCAGGAAAAGTTATTAAAGAGCTTAATGGCAATAGTGATCATGAAGTTCTTACAATCCAAGACCAACAGAGAGAATATGTCAATCAGTGGAGCAAGTTATAACATCGAATATGTGGAGAGATTCGATTGAGATGTCAGATATGTGAAAAATAATTTATCTTTATATATATATATATTATATTTTAAAATGTTTGATTTTGACAAATCCATATTATTCGACTTTCAAATCCATTTTCAAATCCATGTTATTTTGAAATCTTTTTTGTTTGATTTTAAAATCAATGAAAATCTACATGGATTTCTAAATATTACGAGGATTTTGAAATCTATTCAAATCCTTAAACGAATAAATCTCCCTTAGTAAAAAAGAAATTAGATTATGCATATTAATTAAGTTAGACTAGTCGTATAAATTACCTAATAAAGTTTGAAACCCAATTGCCTAGCAAACTTCTACTCCGCTTTGAATAAATCAGTCAAAACCGTGAAAATAAAATATTTAAATTGTGATAAGTCAAATTAATAGTTTATGTTAGTGTCGTAATTGTGCTATTAAGATTTGTGATAAGTCAAAAATTTTCTTATGTTTTTGTAAATAATTTATGTATATGATAACTTAAACTATCTTATTGGCAAAAAAATAAGATGAATAATATCCACATATATATAAAAAAGAATTACGAATACCCAAGTCTCATATTTTTGGGTAAAAGGAAATTTAATCATCCGTATTAAATATGTCTATAGTAATTGAATACTTCTTGCTAATAGATAAAAAAAAATTTCAACTTTATTCTATTTTTTTAATGATATCCAAAATCTGGAATAATGTGGTAATGTGAAAATAATTCACTAACTAGAATTATCAGGACTATATATATAAAGAGATTTTTCTTTATACATTATAAGCAAACCATTTATGGAACTTATTTTATATACTTCTATATATTAGTTAAATTTTTTATTTTGCTCTTTATTTTATATTTTTTGATTAATTTCTATATTATCGTATATATCCATTTATATTATGTATATATTATTAATTGAAAAATCAAATCAAACATAAAAATAATTTGTGGTGACCTTTAATCAACAATTCTTATGAATTTTTGAAATACCAAACCGACCAATAGTAAAATTCACACTGTTAGTAGATACAAAAACAAAATAAATTCTTAGAATATCAAATGCATCATTAATCAAATAAAAGTTACATATTAAAAAGAATTTAGCGTATTAGAATCTTAGATAGTAGACTAGATACAATATACTAATTTTTTCTTCCAGAAATGATATTTGTTTTTGTAAAGGAAATTAAAGAAAAGGAGATTACAAAAACTGGTAGATATCATTCCAAATTTAAGCAATCTAAAAAAGTTTTATCTGAATAAAAAAGGAGCGTGCACCACGCGCTCTCACGGTACCCTCAAATTCAGAGTACTACCAAATAGTGACCTTCAAAAAAAAAACCATAGAAGGAGACTTTATAAATAAATCCAGTATCTGAGAAAATTCTTCAATTTTGACATTCTTCTTCTTCCTTCTTCTTCTCCTTTTTAAAAAAGAGAGAGACTTTGTAACCAGACGATGATCATGATGAACATGTCCTTGTGTTCTCTTTGTTAAGTCATTTGGTTTTCTCCGTTCTCTTTCTCGTTTTATCCCATTACAATCATCTGTTTTGGTCTCTGTTTTTTGGATTGATCTCAAATCCAGAAAAGAGAAAAGTTTTGATTTTTATTTCTGAATTGTTCATTTCAGATTTATTTCGAAATTTCTTTTTGTTTTTTTCCAGCTATTATTTTCACAAATCTCGATATAACTCATCTCGATTTCACCAAATCCTTGTCTCCAAATCCAACTTTTATTCCCCAAATAAATAAATAAAAAATTTCCCTTTTGTGGTTCTGATTGAGATCAAGTATGGGTTGTGCGAGTTCGAAACATCGTAAGCGTTGTCTCCATTGCCGGCGAGGATATTCTCCGGCGGACGTGCCGAGAAGCCACTCTGTGCATCACCAACCTCAAAACTCTGAAGACAGCTGTCACATGGTGGCTCTAAGTTCCTCTACCCTTGGATCTCTCAAGCTATGTGATTCTTCTTTTGGACATAATCACAAACACTTGGCAGACTTCAGCGAGAAGCTTGTTTCCGACGAATCTGCGAAAACTGGAAATGGGTTTGGTCCAAATGTGGTCAGAGAGAAGTCAGACAAAGAGAAATTGAATTTGGAAATGCAGGCTAAGCTTATGGAAGCAAAGGTATGGTCAAGTATGATGAATGAGAAAATTCCAAAGATTGTACCGAAAACTCCGGTTATGACTCCTCCGGGAGAGCCTGAAACGATTAATACATGGGAAATGATGGATGGGCTTGAAGATAATCTTAGTCCTTTACGATCACCAAATCATGTGAGGAGCTTTTCATTTGATGTTGCTCGTAATGGTGATTGCGAAAGAGCTAAGTCAAATGGTAATGTTAAGCCGGTTTGGCTTCAAATGGAGGAAGCAGAAGTGTTTGAAGATTTTGATCCTGAGATCATTTCTTCGTTTAGGAAATCGCTTCAAGAACTTCCTTCTGATCATCCGTTTCACATTTCGGTTCATGATTTGAAATTGAATCCAAACTTCAATATTTCAGATGAGGAAAAGGAGGAAACTTTGGGTGAAACAAGACAAAGTGTTGGTAAAGAGAAACTGATACTTTACTTTACAAGCCTTAGAGGTATAAGGAAGACATATGAAGAAAGCTGCGATGTCAGAATTATACTAAAAAGTCTTGGAATTAGAGTGGATGAGCGAGATGTATCGATGCATTCGGGTTTCAAAGACGAGTTGAAGGAGCTGCTAGGGGATACGTTCAACAATGGCGTTGGGATTACTTTACCAAGAGTTTTCTTGGGGAGGAAGTATCTCGGTGGAGCAGAGGAGATTCGAAAGTTGAATGAAGATGGGAAGCTGGAGAAGCTTCTTGAAGGTTGCGAGAGGGTGGAAGAAAACCAAAATGGTAATGGGCAAGAATGCGAGGCTTGTGGAGATGTAAGGTTTGTGCCGTGTGAGACATGTTCAGGGAGCTGCAAAGTGTACTATGAATATGAAGATGAAGACAACGAAGAAGAAGAAGATGATGATGGAAGTGTAAAGGAAGAAAGAGAGTATGGGTTTCAAACATGTCCTGATTGTAATGAGAATGGTCTCATTAGATGTCCTGTTTGTTGTGATTAGTTGTTTAAACACATACATACATACACAGAAAAAGGAACCTTATATTCTTCTTTTTTGTTTTGTTTTACAAAATATGCATTTTGAGAGCTTGAGAGTTTTTTCTTGCCTCTAAAGATTTTGTTGTACATAAACAAAAGAGGGTTTTGATTGTGAGAGTGTAAAATTGATATTAGGATGTGTTGTTGTCTGTTCTTTGAAATTCTGTTCATGCTTTACATTTTGTTTGACTCATATATTTAAAAGCAGAGTGTATTGAGGGAAGAAGTCAGCTAGCTAAATAAGACCGGAGAAAAGGAGAATTTGTCAAAACTCTAAAGCTTTTCTTTTTGTCGATACGTCAAAGTCTTATGTTATGTTCCCTTGGAATAATAGTCGTAAAGGCATAGAGCCCTGGAGGAACAAAAAGTGTATTTGTTCAGGATAAACGGCAATGGGATAAAGAGTAAATCTATATATATATATATATATATAATGTCATCGTCATATTAAACATCCAATTAAAATATAATTTTATTAATTAGTATTTTATTTGTATTTTTGATGATTAAAAACAGTCATGCTATTAATTTTATAGAAAAAAAATATCAAAAAAAACATAAAATTTTAATTTTGGTTGAAAAAAACCATGATCTTTCACTTGTATATATTAAATCACAAATTTTCATTGTCTTTACAATTAAATCACAAACTTTCATTGACTTTACATTTAAATCACAAACTTTGTTTGATCAAACCATTTGAGACATGCTCTTAAATATCCGTTTAACAATTACTATTTTTTTTTCTCCAATGACCATTACTTAAATAAAATACTTAACTCTAATTTCTTTCGGTCACTTAATAATGCTTGCAACCAAAAATGCGAACTTATTTATCTAAATCGTTGAAATCAGTCAAATCCTAAATCGAATGTATTGTAATTTGTGATAAGTCAAATTAGTAATTTATGCCTGTGTCGTAGTTGCGCCATTTAAATTTTTGTTAAGTCAAAGTTTACTTTACGTTTTTGATAAATTATTTATGTTTGTGATAAGTCAAAATTATTTTGTTAACAAAAAAGGAGAGAATATTCACGTTTACACAAAAAAGACTTATGAATATCGATTCTCAAATACTTGGTAAAAATAAATTTAGTTATGCGTATTAATTATGTTAGACTAGTCATATAGATTACTTAATAAAGTTTTTAACCCAATTACCCGGCAAACTTCTATTTCGCTTCGTATAAACCTGTGAAAACCCTAAATCTAAAGGAATTTGTAGTTTGTGATAAGTCAAATTAGTAATTTATATTAGGGTCATAATTTTGCTATTTAGATTTGTGATAAGTCAAATTTTTCCTTACAATTTTTATAAGTAATTTATGCTTGTGATAAGTAAAATTATCTCGTTGGCAAAAAAAAAAAAAAAGAATATCCACGTATATACAAAAAGAATTACGAACACCCGAGTCTCATATATTTGCTAAATAGAAATTTAACTATGCGTATTAAATATGTCTAATGTAATTGAATACTTATTGCTCATAGATAATGTTTTCAACTCTGAGATAATGTGAAAATAATTGATTAACTAGAATTATCAGTACTATATATATAAAGAGATCTTTCTTTACATAAGCAAACCATTTATGGAACTTATTTTATATACTTCTATATATTAGTTGAATTTTTCTTTTACTCTTTATTTTATATATTAATTTAATTTTTTCAATAATTTCTATATTATCTTTTTATATCCATTTTTATTATTTATATATATGATTAATTGAAATCAAACCAAACATTAAAATATTTTGTAGTGATCTTTAACCAACAATTCTTATGAACTTTTGAAATACCAAACCTACAATAAATAAAATTCACACAGTTAGTAGATAGAAAATCAAAATAAATTTCTAGACAAGCAAATGCATCATTAAAAAAAAACTCGAAACCAATATCGTATTTCTAGAATTTATCGTATTAGAAAGTAGATACAATATACTATTTTCTTCTTTCCATAAATGTTTTTAAGGAAATTAAAGATAAAGATATAACAAAAAACGGGTAGATATTATTCCTAATTTAAGCAATCTGAAAAAGTTGGAGCCAATACACATATTTTGGAAAAGAATTGGGGGAAGGTATCAACTTAAGAAATTTGCAGATAAAGAGAAAGACATTATGGAGGAATATTTTTCGGACAAAGATACCTCCAAAAACTGGGTGGATAACTATAGACTAAGGGACATATGCGCAGACAAATTGAAACAAAAAAAAATATCGAAAAAGATTCGGAGAAGGAACAAATTTAAATCTAGATATTTTCTAAACAAATATTAGGTTTGTAACACAAAATTGACATATCAAGAAAATAATTAATGTTAGTCGTCGATTAGAAAAAAAAAATTACCATATGGATGTAAATTGTGTTATTTTTTTTGTTAGATATTCCACCGACGTGCTCAACATATCTAATAATTTATCTAAAATTCTCTAAACACAATAGAATATTGGATCACGTAATCTTAAAAGAAGTTTTTCTAGAAAACTAATATCATAGACAAAATATACAAAATTGAACTTATTATACACATGAGATATAACATAGCTATTAGCCAAAATTTCAATATCTTTTTATTATTTTAAATATTTCTGATTATAAGAGATTAAGCTCTAAATTTTACAAAGGATGTGATTTTACTACTCTTATGATTGCATTAAGGAATTTATTTTAGGGACACTTGCTAAACTGTTTAATCTTTAAACGAGAAATTGTTTCTCTCATTGGTTTCAGTTTCATCATGTTTGTTTACTGATCAATCTATATAGGAAGATAAATTTGGGCGTCATGTCTCGCTTGGAGAAGTTTTCATGACAACACACACAAGGGCATATGAAACTTTTGTTGATCAAAAGTCTAAACAAGTAGTTGAGGCTTGTGACAAGAACTTAGAAGATATGATGTCTCAGTTGGAAGAAGATGGTTCTGACACTTTAGACAATTCGTCTCAACAACCCACTCAACGCACCCTCACCATTCAAGAGAAAGATGACATATTTTGTTTTACTACTGTCCATTGTCTCGTTTTAGAATGTGCAAAGTTTGGTTTTGTTGCTGTCAATTGTCTCCTTTGTTGTTATCAACTGTCTTCTTTACTGCTATCCATTTTTTCTTTGATTTGTTGTTGTCCATTGTCTCCTTTGTTGTCCATTATCTCCTTTACTGTTGTCTACTCTTGTTTTCTAATGTTAATTTTTTCTGATCTTGCATTGTCTAAGAATGATTGTTTGCCGTTGTAATAGAATGATTGTTTTCTTATTTTTATTGTTTTGGTTTTATGTTGTTTTCTAATGATGATTGTCTGGTTTCTGATGTTGATTTTGATTGTCTGGTTTTCTAAGAATTATATGTTTCTGGTTTTTTGTGTGTCTAGTGTACTGTCACAGATGACAGAGAAACCCCTTTGAATTTGGAAGACTTGTAAAGACGATCAACAAAGGGAAGAAGAGAAAAAAAAAATTATGCAAGTTCTTCTACTTCATCATTCTTAGAGATGCAAGAACAACTTCAAGCTGCTCGTCTTAAGTTCTCTGAAGTAGACAAAAAAAATCCTAGACGTGATGAAGAGCAATGGAATGCTCAAAGTCGTATCACAAACTTGGAGATGCTGGTATCATACTTGAGAAACAATAATCTTGGGTTTGTAAATTTTAAAGATACTCAACCATCAACCACACCAGCAGCAGGCACACTACCTACTCAACCATCAGCCACCGCAGCCGCCAACACAACAACCACCGCAACAACCAACACATCAGCCATCGCAGCCAACCCGCTTACCAACGCAACAGCCTCTTCACCAGTCTCTTCACCAGCCACTTCACCATCCACTTCACCCGTGTCAAACATGACATCATCCTCTCTATTGTCTAAGAATTAACTTTTAATCCCTTGTCTATATGTTTTTGGATTGTTTGGTATTGAAACCTTTTGTATATAAATGAAAATTGGTTATCTTTTTGCATTCCAGATTTTTATTTCGATTTAATCCAAGTAAGTTGTAAACTAGTAACTATTTTTTCACTTATTTTCGACCCCATACAATGTTGAAACAAAGATAATAAGTGGCAGACTGGTTGCTATTTGTGACGAAAAACAAAACTTCGCAAATCTGGGACTAAAAAACAGTCAAAAACTAGTCTCGAAATACGACTAGAATAGAACGTCACAAAGAAGTCGTTAAAATAATAGTTGATGTAAGAAGCGATGATGGTCAAGGAAAGGATGGACTGTGGTCTCAAGCCTTCTTTGAACAATTGAGTGAGGATGATTGAATGAGATGAATGAAGGAGATGGTGGTCGATTGAAGAGATGAATGAAGGAGATGGTGGTCGATTGAAGAGATGAGGATGAGCGAATGGAGGGGGGGGGGGGTCGATGGTGAAGATGGAGTCGCCACACAAGGGTTATTGCTTGTGATGAGACAGATCTATAGGTCGCCTTGATATCACTCACAAGGAAAGCTAGATTTAGGGTTTCAGAACTCTTTCTCAGAGAACGATGAAAAGAACTGCGTTATTTTATTAATGCCAAAAAAAATGATACACGGCTGCTAAGGAACCTCATAAAAGGGCTCGTGCAGCTGATGCCTTCTTGGGCGAAACCCTAATACAAATACTAACCTATAGTTCTAAAACATAATGAAATAAAAATGCATAAAATAAATAACACATAATACAAACTATGAAATAAAATAAACCTATCTTCTAATGGACCTGCAAAATGAGCAAACACAATATATTTTAATGAAATACATACCTTATAGTGGGCTGGTCGAAAATGAGAAGGCTTGGTCGAATTTCATAGTCTCTCTTCATGGGCTGATCTCTGACAAGCTTAGACGGGCTGAATTGAGAAGAACATCTTCAAGTCTTGGGCCTCTTGAGTCTTGGTCGAATTCTTCATGTCTTGAGCTAGGAAGCCTTGAACAGCCTTGTTGAATAATCCTCTTAGTCTTCTAGTTCCCGAACGAGTTCTTGGCGGCTCTCTCATTGCGGTAATGTCTTGAATATCAGAAGCATTTTCAAGGTCTTCTATAGGAATCTCGTCTTCAGCCTCGATGTCCTCATCAATAGTCTTAAAACATTGCAAATTTACAACCAAATCAACCGTCAAAACTTATTTTCGAAATGCAACTACCAAGAGTTCATCACAAAATAGTTGCTAAATTAACATAGTCACTATTTAGTATTTAAGTATGACTCCTAATTTCGGTCTTAAAAAGGTCACTAATATACGACGTTTTTTTGTCCTCACTTAGTAGTCGCAGATTTGTGACTGTTTTGCAACCATCGTAATTTGCGAGTACCATGTTCAAACTCTAAATAGTAATAAATAGTGACTTTTCGACTACTTTGAGATGATTTTGGTGGTCGCAAAATGCAGGATTTTTTGTAGTGGGTGAAGCATGATGAAATTTAAGAGAATTGATTTGGTTACATATTTCAGCAAAGTGCTCTTATCATTTCGGTCACTTGTTCCGAAAGCTCCACAGTTAAGTTTGCTTGGACCGGAATAATTTAAAGATTGATAGCATGTCGTGAAGTTATTTTCGGTACCGGGGAAATGAGAAAAAAAAAATACAAAAAAAAAATCATGTGGTGATATGTAGGGTCCGTAAACAAGTTTTTAAAATCTCAAAAAGTACTAAGCGTCAGACAAGAGTGGAGCTCGAGGCGTGGGTGTCGATATGGTCGAGACATTACAGTAAACATTTCTCAAAGCATCTCTAGAAGGCAAAATCTGTAGGCTTGGTGTGTCATTGGTTGTAGTTTGAAACTATCAATGGAGATTTACGTTTAAGTCGATTTTTGTTATGTGTCAAATACGAATTTGTCTCTAATTGTATGTAGTTTATTGAATTAATTTCAATTTTGTGTGTGTTTTTCTATGACGTTTTATTTTTGGGGAAATTTCGTTTATTCTGGTTTTGTATTCGGAACATTAATTTTTAACGTTGTCTTTGTATTTTAAGGTTTTAATAAAACTTTATACAACAAAATAAAAATTAATTTCACACCCAAGTTAACATCGATTCCCAAAACCCAGAAATTTTATATTAAATTTCTTTAATCAGATATTGTCGCCTTTGCTTTTTTTTTTTTCTCCTACTTTCTTTTGTTATTCAGCCAAAATTATTTCCAATGTTCGACTGTTTTGCCCCATTGGGCCAGACCGGCCCAACCCAGCCCATCAATCGTCTGTTCGCCTCAAGAATTTTTGTTTTACCTCTCGACTGATCGTCCATACGTCCTAAGAGTATACTCCAATTATACAAATTCAGTAGCAGTGTGTGCTAAAACGTGTTAGATGTTCGTGAGTGACAGACAAACGTATAGCGTTTAATAGTTACGCGGAAGACCTAAATAAAGTCTAAACAACTGTACTGTATCTTTTAGTTTTGAAAAAGAAAGAAAAAGAATTATTGTCTCAAACTTAAATTCAATATACACTTCGCAAAATAAAACATACTTTTAAAATATGTAAAATATTAATACTATGAATCTCTCGTCAAAGTAAAAGGTCTTCATGGGACATTTTTAACATATTAACGTAATTACGTGGCAGCCCATACACCAGAATATTTCCAAAAAGATTTGTCGGACATGTATATACACCCTCACGCTCATTAGCTTTCATACATATATATATATATATATATATATATATATATATATATCATTCTTAAATGTAGATACCTCTCATTACTTTGACAGCGTCATAGTCATTTATAGAAATGCAATAAATATGAGCCGGTGCTTACCCAACAAATAATAATTTTAAAGAACTTTTATTCTAAGAAATGGATAAAGTATATAACTATTACTGCCTATGTTTCAGTTTATTTCTTTCATTCTCTCGGATGCGTTGAATATCTCCAAAGGTGAATGCTTTCGAAAGAAACTAATACTCGAACGAAAATTTTGACAAAAAAATTAAAAGAAAGATATGTCTTTGTAAATCCTTGTGAGTGATTGTTTTTTTTTTTTTATAATTCAAATTATATGTAGTTTATAGATTTTGAACACTAATTAAGGAACCAAATAAAATATCCTTTCTAACCTCATCTTTAATCATTTTTTCAATCTTTTACACAAAACAAGGATAAAATAATAAACTAATGACAATTTTTATCTCAAAAAATAACATAAAACACTTATTTTGCAACAAAAAAAAAATCTTTAAACTACAAATAAATAAAACACAAGGGGTATATATCCTCGGTAACAAAAATACTAGTTTAATGGATTATTTATAATTTATTCCATCCTTTTTTTCTTCGATCTTTAATTGACACAATTAAGTTTAGACATCACAATATCCATTATTTATTTAATAAATATCACATATTTCGGAGACTACTATGAATTAATGTAACTGCTGGAACAAAATTGGGAAGTTCATCAAAGCTAAAACACGTCGCTTGATAATATATTAAGGACGATCAAGATTACATATATATGTGTATAGATAAACTAATAAATAGATATTAAGAATAATCATAAATATAATGGAAGGTTACATGAGTAAGCTTCTAATGACGGAAGCTTCAGGGCTATCTTCATCAACAGAGTCGAGAAGCTGCGACAAACGGTCACTGAGATTGTCAACTTCTCTATGCAATTTTCTTATGTAGTTGCATGTCTCTTGCAGTACCTTCGATGCTGACACCTATTTTGAACAAATAATAATGTTAGGATTGCACATTTTCAACAAACATCATCAAGAGTCAAGACCATGTATATAATATACATGTACGGATATCACACAACATGACTTTATAGACGTTTTTATTTGGTCAAAATGGAAACCAAAAATGTTGTCAGGAGTCAAAAGTTCCGACTTTTTGGTTTCTTTTGTTTGATTTTATATTCCCCAATTTCTTTTAACGAAAAGGGATTTTATTTCTTCTTTTTTTTTTTTTTACATATGAAGCAAATGAAAATTATGAAATGAATGTATATATAGTAAACCTTATCAGGACGTCGCCGTTCGCGAATCTCCGGCAAAAACTGACGGAGCTTACTAACGAGGTCGATCATTTGGTCATCGGAGATCCTCGAAGCACTCGAAGATTGTCTTGATCTTCTGTTAGACATTATCTTAGTTTTATTTTTTGAATAGTTAACACTACAATGCCGCAAAATAATGACCTTTAAACTGTGTGATTTCTTTCTATTTCTAGATTGGAGAATAGAGATGAGATGGAGAGACAAGGGTTGTATTAAGAAAAATGAAAAAGTGACAGAAGCTATGTAGAGGGTTTATGTCAATTCCACAATAGTTGTGTATTGTGTTGAAGAGGTGTGAAAGAAGAAAAAGAAGAGCAACGAAAAGAGAAGAAAAGAGAGTGTTTCGGGTTATAGAGACACTTAGAGATATAAAGAAAATGAGAAAGTGATAAGAGAGATTTAAAGAGGCCAAGGACCACAGGGGAGAGAGAGAAGAGAGCAATAATTAAACCTAGACAATGATGTAATGGGAGAGAAAGAGATTTGAATCTTTGATAACCTCTATAACCATTAAAACCGTTTAAATAGAATCATATTTTTCTTTTATCTCACACCTAGCTAGATGCGAAATGAATATATATTCTAAGTGGTTTTGTTCTATTAATTAAGATAAGTATTCAACTTGTTTTACTAAAGGCACATATTCGGCCATTGCAAAATGTTTATTTATTAAAGCAAGTGTAAATCTACACTATAATAATTTATGCAACACAATCATATAATTTTTTAAAATATTTTATTTTAATTATAGCAAAATATGCTACTAATGAAAAACCTAATTTAGAAAAAAATATATTGAAAGCTGTATCAATTTTTTAATTATCATTTTATTAACATAGAATATATATATATATATATATATATATATATATATATATACATATGCTATCGTTTTTATGAAACAATCGTTGCTCTAATTAACAAAATCCTTTTTGAGAAACTAGTAAAATATTAATACTGTAATTGAAACTATTGTCTATAATATTATAATAGACGAGGATTTTGGATTTTTAATGGAGAACTAGATGGAAAAAACTGAATGTTCCCAAAGCTGGTGTTGAAGTTGAAGTGGGATTTTACGAGAAGTGTTCCATGTTAAGCTAACACCGTGGCCCTTTATGTTCATGTCACTAAAAGGCAATACCATGTGATGACATTGACTTTCTATTTTCATATCATTACCATTTACGATATTATCACACCTTCGATTAATAGAAAAGATCTAGAATTGATCCAAGAAAATTGTAGTTGATCGATCATCTCAAGAAAAAAAAACTGAACCTATCTTCCATTCAAGATTATAAACCTAACTTTATGTCATGATATGTCAACTTAACGCACATGTGTGTGTATAGTAGTCATGATCCGTTTAGATGAGTTGGTCAATCAGAGTGTTCACATACCTTAAAACTTACCAGACATTACTGCAGACAGTACCAAGAGAATACTTAATTAATTAATGTGTTGATATGTCTTGAATCTATACTAACCGCAGTTTGGGTTGAGGTTTCCTACAAATCGGTTGAATGGTCAGTTGATGTGTATAAAATCGTGAACATTGTGTTAAAAAAAAAAAAAAACAGCGTGGACTTGTTTCTGCTTTGCAATAGATCACACAAAAAAAGTAGTCATGATAAGTTCGTCTGCTTCCTAATTTAACTCCTATGTTTCGGAAGTTTGAGATTTTGTATACTTGATATTAAACGTCATATTGTCCCATATGGTTGCTTAAGATCTCAGCTTATGCCTCCTTAGATTCTAAATCATGATTACTGCGGGGACAAAAGGTACTTAATTACGTCCTTTATTTGTGTACATCGTTTGCATAACATACAAAAGTGTCAATATATTAGGAAACGTACTAAATAATTAGTACTCCCTCTGATCCCATTTTACTAAAAATTTTTAGAAAATTTTTTGTTTTAAAATATTAGATTTTTTCTGTTTTTTATGTATTATTTATATTAATATATTAGTTTATGACCATTTGAATTTTGATTTGTTTTTTTTATTGGATTAAACTTTTATTAATAAAAAAATATTAGTTATTTCTTAATATATGTTTATTTACCTTAAAAATTTAGTAATATGGGACAGAAAAAGTATTAAATTTATACAACTCATGAACCTTGTTTGTCGTTTTAACAACAATTTAACAAAGAACAAAATAACTTACTGAACCATGTCTTCTCCTCTAACTTCCAAGCCGATAGGCAAATATCTACCAGGATCACTAATGACAAAGTTTTACTTATGGGGAAGTTTCGTAAGCAACTAAGCATCAATAGTAGATAATATTTTTTCCGTTTCAAAAAGAATGTCTATTTAAAACTTATCATTTTTCATAATAAATGTTATTTTGTATTTTTAACATAGAATTTTAAAGCAAATATCAGTTTTATTATTATAATTTTATCTTATAAATTAGAAAGAGAAACTAATATAATGTATTAACAAACACGATAATAGAAATTTATATATTTCTTTTTATTTATGTGAAAATTAGAATTGCACTCTTTTTGAAACAAAGAGTATGTAGTACAATTAGTTTAAGCTTTTTTTATGATTTAACACTTTAAACAAAACACTAATAAATGTAAAATTAATTATTTAGAGCAATAGAGGAAGGGAAATTAATATATTATCAGATTTGAATCCAAGTTGTGATAAGGGAAAAACATATCAATCAAAAAGGTTCATACTAATTATTTTATTTTATTTATTTCTCGTCCTTTATTGGGACAACTAAAGTATGTGATTGTAAAAGCATTGTTTGCCTAAGCTTCACATCACATTGATTATTTATGTAATAACATGGTTGTTTTATTCTCTATTTGAATGAAATGTTTAAGTATCAAACATATTCCAAATAACCAAAGATAATTAATCAAACATATCTGAATACAACGGAGTAAACATTGCATACCAAAAATGATGATGTATTTTTTTAAATAATGTCATAAAAGATATGGTGTTATAGCACGTATTTATAACGATATTGACCAAAATTATGAACTAGTGACCATAACAATACTGAATACTCCTCAGATACAAAAATCAAGATCCCTTGTTTGAGGAGGTTCGTTCTCATATCCAAAAGAAGCTAATCACTATGTTTTGGCTCTGCTTATACCTTCAAACTTGGATTTGTTTGGACAGATTTACTCTGTAAGGGTATAGAAAGAAAGAAACCCCAATACAGTAAACACTTTTGCCATTATAACTTTTGGATTTGGTTGACGCAGCCAAACTTGTGTTGACTCCACCTTTTCTTCGTGATAAGAGTTTGCATTTTCAGTGAAAAAAAAAAAATCAAGTATCTAACCAAAACTTCCTCTATTCTTTTGAAAAAACAATGCAGGTAAATGTAGACATTATGCGTATATGTGTGTTTTTATTATATGTAAAACATATATTCTAAATTAATAGCTAAGGGAGATGCAACATGTTAGTCCATGTGGGTTTCACGTACTAAATGTTAGGCCTCTTAGGTTCCACGATGTTTTTATGTCCAACGCTCCCTTTTGATTTTTCCTATCAATTTTGGTCCATTCAAACATATTATGTAACAAAATAGGATTATTCAAATTTAGGTTTATTTATAAAGAATGAGAAAAACAGCCTTATGCAATAATTGAATCTCACAATGCAACTATTTATATATTTTTCACTTGATTAGTAAAAATTTCGTAGTTAGGTTTTTGCTGCGGAATCAAAGTAGTTTAAGCTTTACGATTTTACTAAAATGCGTAATAATATACTAAACAGCATGCTATAATAGTGATTTCGACGAGTCATCTCTACGTCTCGACTTTTTCATAAGTAGAATACTGTATAATATATATATATATATATATGCGATACCTAGAAAAAGTTTGTTTAAAAGAAATGAAATTATGTCCCGACAAAATACTTAATGATGTTTAAGCACACTTCACCTACCTTTGCTTTGCTCACAACAAAATACTGAGTAGTCAATTTACCAATTAATAATTGTTATAACTCCTACACCGTTATGATATAAGTTGGCAATCGCGCGCTAAACTAATCAAGACTAGTTTAAACGCAGCATATGTAATTATGGGTATGGGTGTGAGAGTTTGTGAAAGACGATGGTTGCCTCTTTAAATGTTATTTAACGATTTATATGAATGTTTAGCGGTTGGAACACATACGATGTAACAAAATTCTGATTAGTTGACAGCAATTACGTTTATATAACTTATCAAAAATACATACAATATACTGTATAATTTATATATAAAAAACGAAAGACTCTGTAGTTATTAAAAATTCTAAATTAATATACAAAAAAATTGATGTATATTTATAAATATATTTAGTTTAGTTATTATATATAAAGTATTTTAAATATTGATATGAAATTACTCGAAAAGAGAGAATAAACTTTTGTTTTGATTTCTTTTTATGATTTTGTTTTGTATATTTTTGTTACTAAAGTAGATTAAACAAAAACATTTTAACCCTATGTGACTGGCCCACCGGCACATACGTTAGCAGAAACTGAGTTTTTGAAATCTAACGATTTTAAACAATTTGAAGCGGTATAAGCCAATTTCTATGACCACTAACAAATGTTAGCAACCGTAATCGCATACGTTTGTGAATAGTTGCGGAAATACCAATCAAACCCTTTATACCATTTATTAGAAGATAGTACGTGATATGTCGCAGTAATAGTATGAGTGCCAAATCCAAAAGACTGTATTTATATACACTAGAAATCCCCGTTCAAGAAACCGGGATGGACAGCCACATAAACTCAATAACCGAATATGATCGACCTCCAACTCACAGTCCTAAGATGCCACAAACAAAGTCTCATGATGTAAAACAGGTAAGACATGGTGCAGACGGGCTATGTGATCTTGCAAAAAGACATACTAAAAGTAAATATATCGTTAATGTAAACGATGAAAAATTTGTCAATGTAAGAAACGAAGAGCATGGTTCATCACTCTCATAAATGTTGTTGGTACGCTAAATAATCCGAAAGAAATCTTAAGATTTGGAACGGTCTAACGGGAAATCTCCCATCTAGCCGAGACCATGATCAAAGTCGGAATTGAGTTGAACCGATAAAACCGGTCAAGAACCGCCAGAACCGGTGACCCATGCCAATGTCAAAACCTGTGACGAACCGGTTCACAAAATGTAAGTTACAATTTTAGGAAATGAAGATTTTTCTGTCAAAAGCTTTAATTACAATTCAAATTTATTGTCCTTTATTTACGAACTATTTTTTTCTTTAATTCTAATAGAGCAAATCCATTTATTTCTTTTCAGTATGAATGAAAAAAAAAAATATTATTTTGTAAAAGTATATATACATGGTGTATTATTAAGATATCATAAAAGATAGGGACAATTGGAAATAAATGAGTTCTAAAATTTTTTTTGTTCATATACACCTTAATTTCTAAATTGTCATTTTGTACAAATCTACCTCTATATCAAAATTTTGACAATTTTAAGAGGAAAAAACCACAAAAACATGTTGATAGACATGTTTAAAGAAGATTTAGTGAAAACATTTTTTTGATTTGGTCGCATAAATAGGTATTTAGATCTTCCAAAAAGTGTAGAATTCGTTTTCTAAATTTTTTGTCTGTTCTAAAACTTTTAGAATACGTATTCTACGCATTGTACATGTTCTGATTATTTTAGAACATATTTTTGTTCTAAAATTTTAGAATACATGTTCTACAAAATTTGGAACTCGTATTCTGCAAATTCTCTATGTTATACGAAATTTAGAATACGTATTCTAAAGTTTAGAATACGTATTCTACGATTTACTCAATATTCTACAAAATTAGATTTTCTTAAAACTAGTAACCGAATCTACAAATAAGGAAACTAAATATATTTTATGTAAATCGAATATATTGTTTAACATTTTTGAATCTACTACACCCTTTTTAAATAAATATATTATATATTAAAAAAAACATATATATTTAAAAAATATAATTTGTATATGAAATAGTTAAGAAAGAAATTTTAAAACTACTTGAAGTCGGTGTGATCTATCCTATCTCCGATAGTACTTGGATCTCATCGGTACATGTTGTGCCTAAAAAGGGAGGAATAACGGTTATTAAGAACGAAAATAATGAATTGATTCTAACAAGAACTATAACCGGTCATAGAGTATGCATCGATTATAGGAAGTTAAATTCAGCCACTCGTAAGGATCATTTTCCTTTACCATTTATCGATCAAATGCTTGAGAGATTGGCTAATCATTCATATTATTGCTTCCTAGATGGTTACTCTGGTTTCTTTCAAATACCAATTCATCCTAGTGATCAGGAAAAAACGACATTTACTTGTCCTTACGGCACCTTTGCTTATCGAAGGATGCCATTTGGATTATGTAATGCACCTGCGACTTTTCAAAGATGCATGATGTCGATTTTTTCAGATTTGATTGAGAACATAATGGAAGTCTTTATGGATGATTTTTCCGTATATGGCTCTTCGTTTCGTTCTTGTTTGCTGAATTTGTGCAGGGTACTCAAACGCTGCGAAGAAACGAACCTAGTACTCAACTGGGAAAAATGTCATTTCATGGTGAAAGAGGGTATCGTTCTTGGTCATAGGATTTCTGAAAATGGTATTGAGGTAGACAAGGCAAAAATCGAGGTCATGGTTAAGTTGGCACCTCCAAAGACGGTTAGAGAGATAAGAAGTTTCTTAAATAAAAATTCCCCGGTTCATGTACCATTTTTCATGGTCGATTTTTGAGCAGGTAAGTTTTTACATACAAAAACGCCGCTCGGTCATGGAAATCGATTCACGGCCGATTTTTCAAAAAAATCGACCGTTGAAAATCGATCCATGCCCGATTTTTTAACCAAACACCGACCGCAAATTCGATCCATGCCGCATTTTCTAAACCAAAAACCCTAAAATTTTTTTGAGAAAATCGGGCCGCCGTCGCCCTCTTCTCCTTCCTTTCTCGATTTTTCAAAAAGAAAAACCTTCCATAATCTCTCTCGATTCTCAAACCGTTTTTAGCAAAACTTTGGCTCAATCCACTCAACGAAATTTGAGCTCCTATCTGATTCTAGGGTCAACTAACTCGATCTACAAAGGTATGTCTTCGAATCTACGGATTTTTGGAAGATTTTGATGATGAAAAAGGGAGTTTTTTCTCCTTTGTTTTTTCTGAACTAGGATGCTCGATTTCTCAATCGAATTCTTGTTTAAGTTGGATTAGAACGATTTTTTAGAGTATTCCATGGATTGAATTCCACTTGCAAAAAATCGTTTTTGATTCTTAATTGTGATTGAAATTGAGAAAATGCTTGGGTTTTTGAGAATATGACTTGTTAGAATCATTTGAGTGCCTGAAACTGAAGTTCATAAACATTAAAAATCGATCCATAGTTGTAATTGTTGCAGAACATTTGATGAAATTCGATTTGAAAAAGATTGAGATTCAAAACGATCCAGAAATCGGGCCATGCCGCGAATTTCAATGGTCGATTTATGGAAAAAAATTTGAATTTTCAGAATTTCATTGCACATAAAGCTTGTGATTGGTTATTTGAACTTGATTATATTAGATAACAAGTTGGAGGATGAACTGATTGATTTTCATTAATTTTTGGAATAGGAAACATGTTGAATTCGAATTGTTCTTGTCTTGCATTGTATATAGAACTTATGGTATCGATTTGTTTTATCTTTTGTTGTTATGATGGGATTGATGGATATCTTGTGTATTCGTTTTCTTTTGATTTCAGGGATTCACTATGCCTCCCAAGATAAGAAGAACGGGAAAAGAACCTGTCACAGAGGAAACGTACCAACCGAAGCGGACTAGTTTGGAAAGAGAACGAGAAGTACCAACTTGAGCAGTTTGACAGAGTAAAGGTCCACCGACACGCTTCATTGACAGAGACTTCCTTGAAAGGACGCGTCTCGTTGAGAACGTGGACATTCTCCTACGGAGAATATGGGGCTAAGTTTGCCTTTCTCATCTAGAATGCCCCTTTCGAGAAAGAAGCCAAGCATTTCCTTGCCACTATCACCTTCGAGTTCAAGGAGCCGAAGAACAAGAAAGCAAGTGAAGGGTTCATTCAAATTCAAGGTGGAACAACATGAAGTATCGGCTGACAGTAAGACGAGATATGCGACACGTTCTCATTCCCGAAATGTGAAACAATGACATTCCCGCCTTTCAAAGGCGCCAATGCTATATGGGACACCATTGCACATGGAAACTGGCACAGCAGCAAATCCAAGATGACTATGATCAGGAATCCGGTCATCAGATATGTGAGTAAGCTTCTTTCCAACACTATCTTTGCCAGGAAAGAAGCAGGAGCTGTCACGATGAAGGGAGCTGAGCTTCTTTACAATAGGTCTCAAGCATGTCTACGAGTCTCCATTTGGTTCTGAATTCGATGGAGGCGTGAACCTGGGTTGCGGTGCTAGCAGCTGAGCTAGTAAGTCTAAGAAATGGGCTCAGAAGCCGAGGGATCGGGATCTTTGGATTGGTGGTATGCTCACGCCTCTGATGGAACGAGCTGGAGTTATATCTCAGAAACACTACACAATCCAGACGAGGAACTACGTAGACCGTGAATACCTGATAGGTTCTTTCGTTTATCAAGGGTAGGACAGCTCGTGACGTCTTCCACTACCACATCCGTACCCGCCATAACCTGCAGAGAACACTGGTTCTCCCTTGCATAGGTAAGGCAAACATCTCTTCTCTTGGGAATGTGAGATTTGACCTGCGGGACGAGGAGTATGTGGAACAGGGATCTGGACCGATGGTGCTCGTAGGGGACCCTGTGGAGGAGATTCCGAGGCCTAACCTCGATGAGCTTGATGAGACGGAGTTACCCGACATCGATTCCCGGTGAAGACGGCACGTGAGAGGATCCTACACCAAGCGTACAAGCGGCAGAAGAAGATCAACGAACTTTTAGAAGAGGCTGATCAAGAAGCTGTTCAGGAAGATGAAGAAGATCCAACCGCCCGGAGTATGTCTCGAGTGACGAACAGGAAGACGAACACCAGGAAGCTCAAGCTGAAAGGAAGGAAGCGAATAAGCAACATTTTCGCTTACTGAGGTGATATCATTCCTATCTATCCCATTGCTAGATCAGTTTTAGTTTTTCCATTTAGATTCCCTGTTTAGAACACTGAGACGGTGTCCAACAAGTCTGGGGGAGGACTATGTTGTTGATTATGTCTTGTATTTGAATTTTAATTTTTATTATGGATTTTATGAGTGTTTGCATTATTATCTGTGTTTTTATTATGTCTTGTTGATTATGCAATTTTTCATTATGATGCCTCTCGATGATGGTTTTGCATTGCTTGAACGATTTCGAAATACTTGAAAACTTCGCGCTTTGATCTTTAAACTTGAAATCCATACATATTATGCATGCTTAATTCGATATCAACTCCATCTTTATTAGGCATAATAAACTTAATTCATCTTGCT